>JAQBSW010001568.1:0-129367 GCA_029291075.1 Eudiplozoon nipponicum
GAGTCAGATTTGTTACCACTAGCATAATCAATTGAAAACCCAAAATGTATAAATATGTATGATTGTATAAGAGATGATTAGTATTCACGAAATAAATGGCCTCTATCCACTTTGTTATTAATGTGTTCTTTCTTCCTATTTAGACATATATATATATATATATGTATATATATATATATGTAAGTGTGTGTGTAAACGAATTACCATACTCCCTGCGATATTATGATGAAGAAAAGCAAATTTGAAAGATGTGAATTTCGACTGCCTAGAAATATGTAAACTTTATAGGCTCCATTGCGCAGCTCAAACTGGAATATATAAACCTCCGTTTTCTGTTTTTACAATAATTATTTGGCTTACAACTACGATGAAACATCGTGCTGTGCAGGCGTGAATCCTGCGCCGAGGAGGCAGGCCGCACCAGATTTGAGTCGAACGCAGCCGTGCAGTATACTAAACGAAGATGGAACTACTTAAGGGCAGAGAAACGAAATGCTTTACGACACTTGGAGGTTGCCATTGTTGGCGCAGGAGAAATGATCGGTTAGTCACCACATCCGTAATTTTGTCCTATCCGTTTGTGTATGTTTTTGTAACATTATTGTAATTTTGAACTTTTAATTGTGCGCAAAATCAACATTATTTGCTTGCTACTGGGTGCCCTAACCATCCACTAAATGAAATTTCAATTTCTCGGTAGGTAATGCAAATTGGTGGAAACCATTGGATAGACATTAATTAAACGGCAAAGCTTTTTGTAAAAGCAACTTGTACTAGTCAAAGACATTTCGTTAGTTTGCAGCATCAATTCTTTCATTTGTGCGTAGTGCTGGACTAAAATTAAAATGCAAAAAACTGTAAAAATGCCATAATCATGATTGGTAGGCAAAATGCGGATAGTTCACTCGGTAGTCAAGCTGTCTGCAAAGGCTGCACTATTTAATATATATATGAAAAAAATTGTACTCGAGAATACTAGGTGAGAAAATAAATATTTTATTCTTTTGCGACGCGAGCCTTAATAAATTTCATGTGAAAAATTTAAAAAAAATTATCAGATACAAGAACCGTTTCTTTCTCATATTTTTCTCAAGTATCTACAAATGAACACCTCTTTATAAATAAATTGAAAGGCCAAACAAAATTGAAAGATGTAAACATGGAGAGAGTGCAAAATAAGAGAACAACAAATAAATTGCGTGCGTCACCTCTAGTTCGAGCTCAATGCCCGAACATGTTTCTTCTGTTTACATATACCCCGCTGCAATTTTTTTTATCCATAAAGCTTCTTATGTGGATAACTACCTTGCCTTATTGCATTTAATAATTATCTTAAATGCTACATATGGAGAACCTACGTGTGAGGTTTCAACGATGTGTTGCGCAATTGCAGACGTGTATTTGATTTAAAAAGGACGTTTAAGTTGCAATGTTCTCCCATTCGAGTAATTAACCGTCTGATCGATCGGCCTACGTAAGTTGATGGACAACTTGCGCATTTATATTGGTAAATAATTGTTGATGTCTAAATTAACGGCTATTTCTCTTTGTTTGTTGTTAAAGGCAAGTATATTAGCTTAAATTTCACTCATAGTTTAGCTGTCAGGTCACACTTTTCTCAAAGTTATCTTATTATGCACGAAAAATGTACAGTTTAGTTTAAATGGAAGCATCTATAAACAAACTGATGCTGTAGCCATGAGTAGCGCCCTTTCTCTAGTATTGGCTGGGATTTGCCTACGTCATCTGAAGAACATATAATTAAGGAGAGACTAAAGTAAATTTGCTTAATACATACGCTTCGTAGATGATATTTACTTTGTCCTTAAAAACAAGTCGCAATCACGAACATTGCTTCAAAGTTTCAACAAATGCATAAGAACATCTGTACGATAAAGCTGGCTGTCTGTTCTTCTTAGATGTACTACTGCAGAAAAGTACTAATGGTAAATTAAATAGAACAATTTGCAATAAACCAATCTGGTCTGCACAGTTTTTGCATTACAACAGTTTCGTGCTTTTCATTATTAACTATCAAGAGTTCGCATCTGTTTCGGAAGAATTGCCAGATTTGTTAGTCCAGATTCAAATTGAAATGGATAGGCTAAGGCAATAAACTGGTTAATAGCAAAAAAATTAATGGAATCTATTTTTGAAAGGGGAAATCAAGAGAAACATACGTATTTAGAACCAGAAAAGAAAGCAGTCGATCTGAAAATCCCTTTTAATGAAGAAATATAAAGTATCATACAAATAAAGTTATTCAATTAAGGAATCATTGGGTTTTGACTGTGATGATCCTACTTATTTAAACTAAGTTTACGCAACTGATTAAACAGGTGCAAAACATAGGTCGAACTTGGTTAGAATTAATTCAAGTGATTAGCTCGCGATAGCATGAATGAATGTCATTGACAAACGGGTCTCGTTTACTCGACGAGTCAAAAGAGAATTGTTTCAATCAATCATTAAAGGAGGAAGTAAATAGAAAGAGACGTATTTCGGACAAGAAAGGAAAACAGTCTATTCGAACTTCCCATTAAAGGGAGATGCAGTTTTCCACATAGCACAAAAGAAAGTTGAAGCGAAATTAACACGCATATATAATGCAGCAAAACTACGAATGTTATTGGAGTTATCACACTTTCCTTTACCAACAATGAAAGAGAAACAACCGTTAATGTCGACATCAAATATTATTTTCCAATATACACGCTCAATTTGTTAATTAAATTACGTAGGCCGATCGACAAGACGGTTAATTACACGATTGAGAGAACATTGCAAATTTAGCGCCTGTTTTAAATCAAAGGGTAGATAAACGTTTGCAATTGCGCAACTAATTTTTGAAACTGAACACGTAGGTTCTACAAACGTAGCATTTAAGATAATTGCTAAATGCAATAACAGAATGGAGATAGCCATATACGAAGCTTTATGATTAAACAAACTGCAGCCAAATTAATGCAAGCAAAAGAAGCATTTTCGGGCATTGAGCTTGAATTGGAGATGATGCACGCAAATGATTGGTTGTTGCCTTATTTCACACATTCTCCATGTATAAAATTTTCTATTTTGTTTGGCCTTTGAATTTATATTTAAAGGGATGGTCCTTTGAAGATACCTGAGAAGAATATGGAAAAGGAGCTGATTTTTATCCGATATTTTATTGCTGCGCGGAAGTAAGTATATTTGTTCAAATATGAAACCTTATCAACTTAAAAAAAGTCACAACAAATCAGTAGAAGATGTTCAAAAATACGGAAGATTTACTAAACACAGTTTTGCATGGAGCTTTTTAAGCGCCATGGTCACACCAGTACACGGATAAATTGTTTTTTAATCGCATAAATCTGGACCTCGTCGATAAATTGAAATCACTTTCAAGTGGGGGAACAGTCAATATCACCTAATTTTAATGAAAATTATGATTCGTTTTTTGACATGTCACAGGTTTCACAGGCCAAAAAATGTTCAGTTATAGGCGTGTGATCAACTCCAATCTTGCTTTACACAAACAAATGTAGTGTGTGTTCGGACAAGCGTGCATTGTTTGTTCTACTGCATCTAGCTACATATGATTATCCACAAAATACATTTCAATTATGAATAGCATTGGATGAAGATTGTAATGGAATTTTCCATTTCACAATTGGTAGAGGAACATTTTTATAATTAAACGAGCATTGATTGTGCGATTGGTGAGAGCAACTATTTAAATCAAGGTTGCGATTTCGATATAATCACTTGACTCATTGTGAAAAAAAAATTGTCAGTATAAGCTAGGCATTGTTTAATGTAGAAAAGGCAATTCAACCAGTAGACCGGTTTCGTCCTTATTGGGTACTCATCACGTGCTGTTGAAAATTTGTCGCGGACAGACCTTGAACGGATACCATTCAGTAAATTTATTAATCGGCTCTTCGGCATATATGCAGCCATTATAGACCAAAAGTATGTCGTTAGCATAACGATTGTAAAGTTTAATTTTACTTAGTTCCGTTCAATAATGTCCATACAGAGGCCAAAGCCGAAACTATTCCCAGACCATCTTACTGTCTGTATAGTTGACAAGTAAAATCTAAACAAGATATGGACAACAATCTTTCCAACTGCGTTTAACTGAGTTCAAAATTTGGGAAGTTATGTTGGACAGTATGACCTACATACTCAGTAGTTTAGTTTAAAATGATATTCCTTTAAAATAACACAAGATTAAATGCACGCATCTAATGATTTTCAGAATTCAATTTTTTTACCTTTATGATAAATTCATAGGCACATTTCTAAACAGCTAAAACCGTAAAGTATTATTTGATTTAATAGGAATTGTGCTTTAACAGGGCATTCGCTATTTTGGCTATGTCATGCCAACTTGCTTTTTTTCCACCCCATGTTGTCTAAAAATGTCACATTTTTCATGTGTTAAGTCGAGACCCCAAGATAGTAGCGCAAGATGTGAACATTTATATAATTAAACGAACATTGGTTGCGCGGGTGGTGATAACAATTATTATATCAAGGTTGCGGTCTTGATATAAACACCTGACCCATTAATTACTTACATTTGTCAGTATAAACTAAGAATTGTATAGTGTAGAAAAGGCAATTCATCCAGTAGACCGGTTTCGTCCTTATTATGAACTCCCAATAAGGACGAAACCGGTCTACTGGATGAATTGTCTTTTCTACAATATACAATTATTAGTTTATACTGACATATGTAAGTAATTAATGGGCCAGGTGTTTATATCAAGACCGCAACCTTGATTATAATAAGATGTGAACATATCCGAGTTATTCCGTCATCTAATTTTGCAATTGTGGGCGTTGTTCTGCATGCTAACTTCATAATTTGTACACCTGATTCCATTTATTATAATCAAGGTTGTAAAATTGATATAATTACCAGACCCACTAAGTACATATATTTATCAGGATAAACTAATAATTGTATGGTGTAGGAAAGACAATTATTCCAGTACAATTTAAAAATAAAATGGGATTGGTGTTTACTTCAAGCTCGCAAACTTGATTTAAAGAATTCATCCAGTAGACTGGTTTCGTCTTTATTGGGAACTCGTCATGTACTGGCCAGAATTTGCTGCGTACAGGACTCGAACCTGGGCACGTCTGCTTCGGAATCTGGTGCTCTAACCACTGAGCCACCCTACCGCTTACTACAATAAACACAATTTTCAGTTATATACTGACTAATGTAACTCGGTTAGTCTACTTTTACTTTAGGTGGAGCTCATATGGCGTCCAATTAGACCCAAAGGTCCAAATAACCATCCCCAAACTTTCATTACTGAACAGACACCACACTACATGGGTAAGTGGTATTGAGATGACCATTTATTTAATTAAACGAACTTTGGTTGTGTTTAATTATACATGATTCCATTTCCATTTGGTGCGTCTATTTGCATATTTGTTTATACGGATTCAATAGATAATATTGTTTGGCTACTTGCAAGAATGGTATTCTTGTTTTAAGTGATTCTTGCCCAATTTAATATTAATATTATGTTGGTAGATATTTAGAATAGCAGGTTCGGGTAGAGAAGGTCTATAAAATTAAATATTTCCAGTTTCGCTTATTTAAAATTGAGATGTCTGTTTAATTGTTTGTGTGCATGGACGCAATATGTCTGCGTTAAAGTGTCTGATAAATTTTACAATAATTGGGGATTTAAAATTTATTTCTACGTGAAGTTTGGGCAGATTATTTTGAACAATTGCTTATTCATGCATCCAATATGTGTTCTACCAACCATACATGTAACCTTGTGAACTCTGAGAGATTTGGAGAGAGTTAGCCGTTGATCATTAACGACAGGTCTTCAGGATTCGCTGAGTGCGGTTGGTAATGATGTGTGTTACTATATGGAAATTGGCCTTCTTGATTCCAGTTAACCGACACGTAGTTATTGTTGCTGAGGAAATGCTTCTATATTGCAATTCTTGGAAGACGTTTTTTTTTATATTAAAATTGTCTGCAATACTATGCAATTGTGCAATAGAAATGTATAATCTCCAGTAACTGGTGCTCAAAACTTGTTGTAAATCTCGATATTGATTAAGTCTGGCCTATTAGTTCTCCGCAACAAACAATATATAAATATCTGCAGAACAAGTTGGACGTGGTCTTGTGCAGACTTTTATAAACTCGTTCGAGTTGTTATTCATAGGATAAACTTTTGTGAGGACGCCAGACGTTTACTCGACCTTGTACTCAGAGCAGATCTGTCTGACTCAGTTCAGTAAATTGTTTGGTATGCCGGTCTTTTAGAACTTCAGCAGAGTAGTGTCGCAGCGAATGTTTTCCATTGAACCTGATGAACAGTTTTATTCAAGTGAATTGTATGATCAAATCAGAAGGAGTTGTGTTTGCCTCTTCCTTCTGGTTAATTTTTATGCCTGGAACAGCGTCGTTGGCTTCTCTCTCTTGGTTTCAGTTCTGTCTACTACATTTGAGTTGAACAGCAGAAGATGAACGACATATCTCTCTGAAAGATTTCAACGGTAAATTTTGTGCTGTATGCTAGTTAGGCTGAGTTGAATAATGTATAAATTAGTCAAAAGAGATGAAATAACACTTCCCTAAATATAATCGAGGAATTCGCGGGGAATAATTGCCTGAAAAGATCATCTGATGTTGTTGAGGTAAAAAATTTCTTGAGAGATTTATGCTTTTAAAATTTTTTATCAGGTAAGATAATAAAGCCGATGTTTTTTTTTCAAATTGAATATTATTAAACAATGTTAGATCATCAAGTGAAGCTATTCTGTAGACATAGATGTTTCATCTTTGTTTCATCACCTAGCTCGAAATAGCTTTTGTTGATTATTTAGATCAAGGTTTCGAGTTTAAAAACGAAATTGTAGGTGAAGTGTGAATTTCTTTCGTTTACTTATCAAGCAGATCTACTTATAAAAAATAGTCTTTATCTTCTTATGAAATAGTCATCATAATCGGCTTATATAAGTAGGCACAATACGCTACATTGCACACTTTCTAGATCGTGTATACATACATCACCTTGAGTTAACGAGTTTAAACATGTACTAAACCACTTCAAAAGTTATATCAATCGTCTAATGCTATTTATCCCTCAGGTACTAGACCAAGTAGAAATAGTGAAACAAATCAATAATGACGATCCAAAAATCATGCTTACTACTTAAGATGCAGAGAAATGTAATTCTTCACGGTACGGATATCCAAAGATGAACTACTTAACAGACTGAGGTTGAATGTTTTGCTCTGACTAATCTTCCTGCGGATTAATTATCTAGTAAACGAATAACAACCTAGCGCGTGTGATTGACCGTAGTCTTTCTATGTTGTGTGACTAGTTAGATATAATGGAATTTGTGCTCATATCAAGCTCACATCATTGGTTTTAAGAAATAAAGTACTAGTTTATCTGGTTCGACATCAAGACAGGCTGATACGCTCAAGAAAATGCGGAAAACATAAATAGCTTCCTATTCTAACTCTATCGAGGCGACATAATTGCCTCACTAACCGTGCGTTGGTCAAATCAAATTATGAATTAGCATTGCGTTCACGAAGCTGGATTTAAAATAGCATTTGCAGACACTCTTCAAATATTTAATAGATTTTAATTTTACACACACGTGTGGAGGCACGTATATTGGTTGTACGAAAGAGCAGTTGAACAGCAAAATGCATCAATATTTACCATAGAAATAAATGAAAATGATTCAAGCCCCGTGGAAGAAATCAGCAATTTGGGAACATATTTTTGTAAAGTGACAGTTGAGCAACATAAAATTATTTTCCGTTTTAAGTAAACCCAAAACTGAATACATTAAAAACGGTCGACAATTCTTTTGACAGAACAGCCAATAATCGGTTAAAGTATACACATGTTGCGCAAACGTTTTGAGCAACTACCGAGCCAAAATGGCATATTCGGCTACAAAATTTGCTGTTCGACGACGTAGAGTACTGTTGATATGCCAACTTCTGAGCTATCTGCCGTAGTTGACATGCTTCCAATCGTAAAAGTTAAAATACTGGTGTCTATCCATGTAAGTTTACATTAAATAACTGCTGTCTGTGCTTTCCCCGTCCTTCAAAACCGTGTTTTAGTACTAATTAAATTTGCTAAAGATTCTTTCAATCAAGTTTGTGAGCTTGAAGTGAACACTTATTTCATTGTATTTAACTAGTCGTCGAAAAACATAGCAAAAATATCGCCAGCCGCAACGCACTGACGCGTTTCGACCTTCCATGATCATCATCAGAGTACGACGGCAAACTAACTAGCGAGTTTCACAAGCCGGATATTTCAATTTGTTTTCCATATATATGCAATACGGTTTGATCCTCGCTAGTCAGTTTGCCGTCGTACACTGATGATGACCATGGAAGGTCGTAACGCGTCAGTGCGTTGCGGCTGGCGGTAGTTTTCTTATGTTGTTCGACGACTGGTTAAATACAACGGGATCGGTGTTTAATTGAAGCTCGCAAACTTGATTTAAAGAATTGTTACCACCATCCACGCAAACAATTATTATTTAATTGAACCGCACTTGCCGGCCTATCTACTCGCATTATAAATTAAAATTTAATCACCATTCTGTGGCTTTGCACAGCATGATGTGTCGTTCGATGGGTTACAGATCAGCATAACCAGCATTAATATTCTCGATTTCAGCCAAAACCGCCTATCCATCAAATCAGCATCATCACTTGTTCAGCCTGGCTAATAATACATTGTAGTGGACTATACAAAAGCGACATCATTTTTAGCATTAGCAACGCACCTTACGCCTCAACTGGAAAAGCGATTAAATCTAAAAAAAATACACGTCCTGCATTTTTGAAAGGCGAAAATTTAGCATATCTAAGGCACGATATGGCAGACAGGCGATACAAACGGAAACAGTCTCGCACATTCATTGGTGAAACGGTAAAAGTCTGTAAAGAGCGCAGCGCATCACATGAAGTGCAGTACGATCTCAATAATTATTCAGCTGGGCACTGATGCACATCACTGCGTCCACGACTGTCTACACATTCTTGCTTACAAAACAACCGTAGCGCTGATGAAAACGAATATAGGTGAAGCTCATGATCAGAATAGATCTCTTTGACTAGGTGAAAGTTATAGCAAATCAATTAGCCTGTTTAGCCACAATGTCTTTCTTTTCATTATGTAAATATGTAAATTTAATAAATAATAAATACACAAATAAAAAATTATATGCAAATAAAATGAAAAAGCATAACTAGTTACAAGTTTTTAAAAATGTAAAACCAGTATTATATGCAAAATTCAGCAGAAACGAAACTTGTAATATCATTGACGGTTACGGAACGTAATTACTAGTCATACACCCCAAAACCGACTAGATTTTTGTGTATTAAAATAATTTAAAGTTAATTAAGAATAAATTAATTAACATTGCGACATGAAATTATGCGCACATTATATAACCCTGAAAATGTAACAACCTGAGGCATTTGAAGACAAAAATATGGTATTATCATTTCCTAAAATCAATTTTGTGAAGTTCAAGTAAAAATCAATTCCATTTTAAATAATCTAACGCACAACGTCGCACAAACATCGTTTGTCACACTTACTGACTCATTTCGACCGTCCGAGGTCATCATCAAAGCTCCACGCAAACGGAATAACGAGGATCAAACCGCAGTACATATATAAGGTGTTCAATATCAGATGTGTAGCTCTCATCCATCGAAGTCTTGCATACGTTTTAATCAACGGGATCTGAAGGCTGGTCATTTTCTACGAATTTACGAATTTAATGTTTTGCAGCCTCGGCTTTTCACATAAAAGATATAAAATTAAACGATCATTGATAATCGAACAGTGGTAAGAATAAATTAATTCAAGTTTGCGGATTTGAAATAAACACCAATCACATTTATATTAAACCGATGATACACCGAGGAAATTTTCTATGTTAAAGCGTTTCAGCGCCGCATGCCATTAATCGAGCAACCTGCTTGTTATTCAAGATGATAAATCACATGGTACATTGGCAAGATCCTCAAACTTAGGTCATGATCTATATCAATATCTGAAAAACTAACCTATTGTGATCCATTCAATTGAACGTATGTAATTGGTATGTTCTTCGTTGTTGTGAACTAAAATAGTTTACATGGAACATTGACAGCTTTTAAAATAATGCATTGCATAAATTGTAATTTTATGTTAAAATACATCTTTAAGTGCGTTTTATATATAGTATCTTTCAATTTTGAGCATTGCAAAAGCAACACGAAGTTTTATCACTTCACAACAACTATTAAGAGCATATTACAAGCAGCGTGAAAATTTTACTCTGACTTTTATTGGTGACTTACATAAATTTAGCTAACCAGGAATTCATAAATGCCAACAAAGTTATGTCCATACGTTAATGGTATCGAGTACGAAAATTAAATGAGAATTGTGCGAACTTAAGTCATTTTTACACCTCTGGATACAATACCAGACAATTCAGAAGCTTAAACAATAATTAATTTCGCGGGTGGTGAAAACAATTTAAAAAATCAAGATTGAGAGCCTAAATTAACCAGAGATAACATTGTAATTATCCAGTCCTAAGACAGTGGAGCAAAACTACCGCCAGCCGCAACGCACTGACGAGTTTCGATCTTCTATGATCATCATCAGAGTACGACGGGAAACTGACTGGCGCGGACAAAACCACAATTAATATATATTGAAAGCAAAATCCGATATGCGGCTCTCACCTCTAGTAGTCTCGCATATATTTTACTTGACTGGAAATGTCGGCTGTCACAAACCTGAACTTTTTACAATTTTCGACTCATATATATACAGGTAATACAAGTAAACAATAAATGATTGCGCGGGTGGTGGTAACAATTCATTAAATCATGGTTGCGAGCTTGTTCGACAACTGGTAAAATACAATGAGATTTGTATTTAGTTGAAGTTAGAAAACTTAATTTAAATAATTGTTACCAACATCCGCGCAATCACTGATTGTTTATTTGCATTACCTATATAGAGAACGCTGCACAAAGTTACTGTTCGTGACTGCTTAGAAGCTGTGCAGCTGATATTTCCATTCAAGTACAACATTTGAGTAACTACTGGAGGTAAGAGCCGCATATCTCATTTTGCTGTCTATATATATTTATTACGGTTTGATCTTCGCCTAGTCAGTTTGCCGTCATACTCTGATGATGATCACGGAAGGTCGAAACGCGCCAATACGTTCGACTGACGGTAGTTTTGCTATATTGATCGACGACTGGTTAAATATAATGGGATTGGTGTGTACTTCAAGCTCGCAAACTTAATTTAAAGAATTTAGGAGCTCTTACAAAATTTTCGAAACATTGCCTGAGTTTAAACTTATAATATTATTTCCACCTGATCCTTGTTTTGGCTAATAAAATATCGTTTCAAGTTCTCCTTTGCATTAAGAAATTCTTGAGACTCCATTTTGAGTCCCTTAAATAAGACAGAACCGATCAGATGCTCTAAAATAAACTAATAAAATAGGCGATTTCATTAAAACCATTCCATTTTTACTTATGATTACAAATCACATAATAACCATCTGATGTTTCATGTGTATCTGTCTATAACTGCCAATTATTCAATTAGATATATTTAACAAACTTGTACGGCCAACTAAAAGAAATTACAATGGCTGAATAGTAATTTATCCTTCACACGCGTCAGACTAACTGCATTTTTTGTTACTTTCTGAAATGATTGAAATTAAGATTAGCCTCAGTGAAATGAGAAAGGGACAACGAAAAACAGACACCTCTAATCAAATACTACCAAGGTAAGTTATAAAAAAGATACTTTGCGGAGATCCTTCTGAATTTCAAGATATATAATTCGTATCAGATTAACATCGGTATCCTAAAATAATTAAAAGAAACGAGTCTTAGTTCAATGTTCATAACGCGTAGGAGATTGGTATTAGTCAGGTTACGAAAGAAATCAGTTATAAATAAACGAAACATGGTTGCGCGGGCGTTGATAAAAACTACTTTAATCAAGGTTGTGATCTTAATATAAAAACCTGACCTATAATCCAATACAGTGGTTAGAGCAACGGATTACGATGCAGACCCACATAGGTTCGAGCCCTGACCGCGGCAAATTCTGGTCAGTACGTGATGAGTTCCCAATAAGGACGAAACCCGTTTTGTGGATGTGGCAATAGCCACCTTTAATATAAATGATGAACAAAGGGTCTTATCTAGGGCAGACATTATTTCAACAGAAATTCCTCGCAGAAGCGCCCGTATAAGAATGAAGCAGTCAGCCCAATGAAAAAAGCAGACTTCGAGCTGAAGTGAACATAAATTAATTAATGTGTAAATTTGTTTTATTAAATCGATGCTCGTTGTGCGAGCAAAATTCTATATATAATTGAGTAAAAATAAAGCATTTGTGGTACATTTAAAATGTCTTCTGATGGGTTGGAAACGTTAATTCAGGCATAGACTTCTCAAATGAATAATTTAACTGCAGAATTAGGCATAATTAAGGCTCGTCTAGAAGATACGCTAATAATAAACACTGACGACATACATGTACGTGGACCATCCAACATAGGTGGACATAACAGTGGATGAATTTCCTTTACTACTCTATACAATTCTTAGTTTATACTGACAAATATTTGTACATAATGGGTCAGGTGTTTATATTAGAATCGCAGCCTTGATGGAAGCAATCAGTTATTATGGTCACCCTCGTAAGTTAATAGAAACCAAAGTGATGGATGTCTATAAAAATTTATTTCCTAAGTTGATGTACGTAAAACTCGACAAAAATGAAAGAGAATTGTAGTGTCATAATATAACCAGACTCAAATCGAAGTGGAAATGTAAAATCGATAGCACGTAATTTCAATATAAGAACCGTCTTAATACAGACCTCTGCTCTGGGCAATGACGTTCCTATCTAAAATGAACAAATGAACACTTTAGCTCATGAGAAACATAAGAAATTTCCTGCAAAGAATGTGGCCTCATGCATTTTATTGAAAAGATGCGTCGAATTATAAGAGTACTTTACAGTTAAATCGAAAACTGATATTATAAATATGAACGGTGGTAATTATTTGTATCTTGTTTGTTGCGGAGAAATAAGATATGTGCGATTGTGTATTGTGTTGCATATCTAGTAACAAATTAGTTCAAATAGAAACAGTAGGATAAGCCAAATTCAACACGAACGCAAGGTACACTCTCAGGTAAATAGGCGTTTCGTGCTTAATCATCAGTGAGGGCCGATATTAAGCCTTATAACCACTTTATATTCGGTCAAGTAACCTTTGACATTTGGAAGATTCAATCTCCTATTAGAATGTATATTCAAGCAGTAGTGGAGTTAGCTTCATATAAAGTTCCTAAAATTTCGAAAACAACTGGTTTTAATCTAGGACAAAGTCCTAACTACTGGTTGGAGAAGAAAATGGAACAAAGCAGAATCAGCAACTAGCTGAAGTGAACATCTACGAATATTTGCATACAATTTATTTATTTATATCCGGATATTATTGTAACTATTAATTTGTACACATGTTAATGGACTTTTATCTTAATTATCCTTTGGTTTGGAAAATTTAGTAATTACCTCGTCGGATCGTCACTTCCTTCACTTTATATACTAATTACGCTTTTTTATTTAAATAATATTTTGATAAGCTAAAATGGTATGGTTTTACTACTGTTGCATTTTTATTACTGTGCTCTCCATCTAGACACTAAGTTCAATCTTGATCGCATCATGTTGTATGCTAAGAATGAATCGATCAATCTGTCGCGTAACAAGAGTAAATTAACATTTGCTCAAAGAAGCGTCGCTCAGATGGATGCATGTTTGTATACAATCATACTAAACTGCATACTAACCAGTTATATATATATATATATATATATATATAATAAATGATCAATCTAAATTTAAGCATGACATCAAACAGAAAGATGATTCAACGAACATCGAATCAAGAATTAATACAATTTTGAAAAAGATGGAAAAACATGTTCTAACATCGATGGCTGACTCCGAGATTAGATCAAAACTCACAGAAGACATCCAAAAAGCAAAACCAGTCGGAACAAACACCGCAAGATTATACGGCGAACCAAAAACTCATAAGGCCATGACAGCCTCAGGAGCTCCTTCGATGCGGCTAATTATGTCAATGATCAACGCTCCACAACATAAACCAGCCAAGTTTCTCTGCAAACTACTTGAACCAATACGGAGCATCATAAACGCTAACACTATCAAGGACTCCTTCGAACTAGCAAATGAATTGAAGAGGAAGAACATCCTACAGAATAAAATGGTCTCGCTTGACGTCTCATCCTTATTTACAAACATACCACTAGATAAGACAACGGAGATCTTGTGTGACCTCATCAAAAATGAGTTTTTTGACTTCCCTATAGACACCAATGACATCAAAGGCCTCATATTAGCATGTACTAAAAACGTGCAATTTATACTCGAAGGGATATACTACCGTCAGATCAATGGTGTAGCTATGGGAAGTTGCATCGCATCCCTCCTGGCAGATTTATACATGTATCACCTGGAAAAAACGAGCCTAAAAGGTATAATTGACCAGTGCGCACTCTACAAAAGGTATGAAGATGATATCTTGTTGTTCATCTCAGAAGCAGCAGACCCTTCCGAAATCCTCAAACAAGCAAATGGAGTCGATCCAGGCATCAAATTCACTCTCGAAGTAGAGAAAGACGACAGTTTCCCATTCCTTGACATCAAACTCACTCGAGAAGCAAACGGAGATTTGACACTGGCCATACATAGAAAAATCCACTTTCACTGGACAATACATTCATTACAACAGTAGTGTGCCAAAATCCCACAAAAGAAGCTTAGTAAACAACCTAGCGAACAGAATCAGGAAGATCTGCTCTGAACACAAGATTGAGGAAGAACTGGGCCACCTGAGGAAAATTTTGCTAATGAACAACTACCCAGAGCGGTTCATTGATGTCAACATCAGACCACGGCAGATTCGTACTAGAGAGGATACCGGCAAGCAGGTTTTCCTGAACTTACCATTTAGAGGCGACATACCAGCCTCAATAATTGCACGGCGGCTGAATAGAATAACTAAGGACAACTTTCCCAGTGTTAAAGTTAATATCACATTCAGTACACAGAGAATCATGAGGTTGGATACCAAAGATCAATTGCCAATTCTCTCCAAATCATTCATAGTCTACAAATTCTCATGTATGTGCGGTAGCACATATATCGGACGTACGAAGAAGCAATTGATAAGCACTTGTATATGTAACAGTGAACAATGTGCACAAATGGCTAACTCTCAAGCTGCCAAAACAAATAATGACAAGATCTCAGACATCACTTCGCAATACTGCGAGAATGACCTTTACATGCAAACACGCATACACAACACAAACACAAACGCATAGACACTCACCAACTAGTCAAAACAAGAAATAGCAGTAATAACGAGTCAGATTTGTTACCAATAGCATAATCAATTGAAAACCCAAAATGTATAAATATGTATGATTGTATAAGAGATGTTTGGTATTCACGAAATAAATGGCCTTTATCCACTTTGTTATTTATGTGTTGTTTTCCTAATTATAAGAATATATATAGAGTAAGTTTATATATATATATATATATATATATATATATATATATATATATATATATATATATACGCACATACGCGACGTTCGTTTATATGATAAAACTTCAGGAGTTTTGATGAGATAAGTCAGTCAAAACTATGCATGGATTGGTATAAGTTAAATTTCACATTTGAATTAATTTTCTTTCATTTTCACTTACATAGGCATGGTTTTATTAGAGGTTTATCACTTTTACTTTGCTTCTATTTCTTGATAGTGAGATCGACCTTAAATACATAATTTCACATGCTAAGAATAAAACAATTGTTCTGACGCGTGCATAGGGTAAAATAAGTTTTAGCTATTTTTATTTTAATTAGTTGGCTATGCATATGTTTAATTCTATTTAACTCATTAGTTAAAAGGTTTAGACACTCGCCCGATTTTCTAGGTAAAAGTTATCAAGTTTGTGTAATAGGTTGGGACCTGCTTTGGACCAAAAATAGAATCTCGGAAATACTTCGACGAAAATAAGAATTTTGCACAATTACTCGTTGGTTAGAACAGCATAGCACCAATTTATTTAATTTAACACCATTTCAAATTTATTCGTTAATATTTCAACCATCTTGACTGTTTTTCAGAACTGAGCATATAACAGCCTAAAAGCAAAAAATCAAACTGATAAGGAGTCGACAAAAATGTGTTCATAAGTGTAATTATATTCTGGTTCATAAATATCAATGCAGATAATATCGATTTGTTATTAAATGCACGTATATGAATTTGTACCAATTCACATATAGTTTTATAAAAAAAATTCACAAAAATTCATCTTCATACATAAATGGTAGTTATGAGGTTATAGTTTGGTCCTGCATAAGACATTATGATTTTTCGTATTTTATACGCCCACGAAATTTGAAACTTGAGTCCACATTACTTAAATTTAATGGTTTATCTATCAAAATGTGATATTAACTCACTAACTAACAAACATTAACAGTTCGAACAAGAAAAAAAGCTCAAGCAGAGAGGAAAATTCAGATGAGCTGAAGTATTTACTTTATTAGCCAGTAAAAGGAAGATGTTATCAAAGATGATTTAAATAGCAATATCAACAAACACTACCATATTAACAACGTAGATAACATAAAAAAAACGATTTATTCACACAAAAGTTAGCAACATCATCAGCAAATCTTTGACAGCAACAACGATAATAACAACAAAAATCGGGTAAAAATACATTGAAAGAAAAAGTGAGAAAAAAATTATCTACTACTGACCGCATGACAACTAAATTAAAACAGTGAAACTTTTTAAAAGGCAGTGCGTAATCATTAACTACACCAAAAAATAAGCAAAACTCATCTGAAAAACCACACAAACAACACCAACCACACAAAATTCATACAAAGTAGCAGCAATAAGTCATCTGCTTCGGAATCTCGTGCTCAGGTTCGAGCCCTGTCCGCGGAAAATTCTGGACAGTACGCGATGAGTTCCAAATAAAGACGAAACCGGTCTACTGGATGAATTGTTGTTTCCACTATATACATCTCTTAGTCTATACTGACAAATGTATGTACTTAATGGGTCAGGTGTTTATATCAAGTTCACAACCTTGATTAAAATTAAATGTTAACACCGCACGCGCATTCGATGTTCGTTTAATTATATAAATGTTCATTTCAATACCAATTGCACATTGAACATGGCATCTGTTCTATAATGACAGATTGGGTATGGTTAGTTATGTTATATAGGAAAGTATAACCAAGAAACATTAATTAGTATGAAACTAAAATTTGTGTGTGGGTACGGTAGGGTACGTGATAAATTCCAAATAAAGACGAAAACGGTCTACTGGATGAATTTTATTTTCCACACTATACAATACATAGTTTATGTACGTACAGAATGGGTTAGATATTTATATCAAAATCGCAATCTTTATTAAAAATTAACGAAAAATTTAACAGCCTTATAAAAGCAATGCATCATCGAAGTCAACAAGCAAGTATAAATAACAAAAAAACAGCAACAAAGAAAAAATCACCAAAAAAAGGCAAACAAAAAAATATTAAGAATAGTAGCTACAATAAAAAATAAAAAGCTAGTCCATTGAGAACAGTTGATGCATCAGCATCATTAAAAGATAAACAAACTCTCTCTTGTAAATCTCAATAATAATTTGTCTAAATTCACTTATATACATTTTTTCACTCCTTATGGTTATGTGGCAGTGAAACATTAGTCACTTGACTTTTGTGTGGCTGGACATGATGATGATGATGATGCTATCAATGATAATAATTAAAATACAACGCTAATAAAATCATAAATTTATTATACTGAAGATATATAAAGCACAGTTTGAAAGAGCCATTTTTCACCACAACACAGCTCGATGACAATATCGGGTACTTTAAACCTTACATTTTGAAAAAATAAACATTACGATGAATTAAATACAGATATTACACGGCAAATCATTCATCATGCCTATTTCCTATACAAGCTTCTTTTAAATTTAACTGTGGATTAGGTGTATAACAGTCTACAGCTTCCGCTATGCGCAAAGCTTTGCGTTTTATAGCTTTGAAGTACATTTGGGTATTAGCCTCGTTTTGAGTATTATTTTAATTAAAATATGTTTTCCATTTAATGAGCTATGCTTAATCTAAAATGTATTTAAAGACGATTTCTTAGCAATCGGTCTGTCAGACTTAAAATGTACACATTGTAGGAGCTGCTAATTGCAATATTTTTATTCCTTATCTAACAGATAAATTAAGTTTGTAAATGAAATGAGTATAACCAGGTAAATATTTGATGCGTGAGTGTGCGTAATGTGTTTTCTCCTCCATATCTTTTTGTATATTACATGTATCTAACTAAACTTAAATTTACTTCATGAGGTAACCAACTTTGTATTCAAATAGAGTTCGTTCGAAAAATTGCTTTTTTTGCAAACGGTGTTGTACATAATTGCTTAATAATATTCTTTTGCTTTTAATCCCCATTAAAATACCGAAAGCAAATAAAGAGCTAAAGACAGCAATATAAAAGAAATCAAAACATAAAACAAAATCAAACGAAAAACGACAAGATAAATATAAGAATAAAATTCAAAGCAAAATAGTTAAAACGAGAACCCGCTTAAAAACAAAAACAAATTAATGTCACAAGTTAAAGAGAAAAAATGAATAAACCAACAATAAAATCAGCATGAAGGAAGTAAAACGAGAAAAACATTATTTGCAAATAATTGCGGCAACAGAAACTAATCGATTATCAAACAATAATAGAAAAAGTCATGAGCGAAAGATTTAATTTTTTTAAATCATCATAACAAGATAAAACAACTGGAGCTATTACAAACAAAAATAGCAATTGTCACAAGAGCAGCAAAATTGCAAATACGAAGAAAAACAGAATAAATGAAAAAAAAATTTTCATAATGTCCATTCTCAAAAAACCACTACGGGTTCAACAAAACAAAACCACGAAGCGATATTTAAAGGACAAAATGAAGAAAAAACAAATAACAAAAACAAGATAAAGACCACTATGCCGTTACAACAAAAAACCACAATAATAAGAATAAGAACGTAGAAAAATGAACTTTCACAAAACAAACAAAATTACAATATCAAAACGACAAAAAAGACTAATGCAAATAACTAGATCGTAAACAGCAGAACAACCTCTAATATCTCAAATATAAATCGTTTTCGCAAGTTTGAAACACGCTTAATTTCTGTTTTCATTTCTTACTTCCTATGTTCGCTCTGATATGCTTATAAATTTGCATTCCTCTAAATGTTTTTAGCCGTGCATTTAAACCAGAAAGCGTTTTAAATGAACGATTTATATTTAGCTTAGTTCTTGGATAAGGGAAATCAGTCCAGCACTGAATGAAGATTTATGTGACAGAAAAAATGCAACAATAATAGCTCACTAAGCATCACACTTGTTTATGTAGATAAAGTTTGTCTAGACACGAAAAGCGCAATTTAGGAAAATTTATTTTATAAGAAATCTGCGTAAGTTAAACATTTGATAAAGCACATTCACAATTTAAGCCAGTAAAGCCTAGGTGATTTGTTCGAAACATCTAAAATGATGAGATAGTCTATTTATTTGATACACTAAAATTGGAGAAAATACACAAGAAATAAGGGCACACACACACACACATATATATATATATATATATATATATATATATATATATATATATATATATATATAGTGTTTTAAGTGTTATTCCAACCATTGGTTACGATTTAGCATCTTTTAGGTTTTAGGGCTTCATTTCCACTTCCTACATTAAATTCTAAGCCTTTCGCATTTTTGGTCCTTCAAATTCTTCGCACTTTCAGCCTTTCTTGTAAATTTACCGAGAGTGACGGTAATGTTTAAAAACTTATGTTTGAACGAAATCTATGGTTTTACGACGAAATGGAGAAGCTAGCTGCATAATATTAAACTTGTGTTTGGCGGTGATTTTCTTTGAATCCCTAAGCAAAGTGGAACCCTGAAGATCCACAGTTGCAATGATTGACTCTTTATCTTTTCGATGGTGTTATGGTGTGCTGTTGTCAAAGGAAAAGTGTGCCTTAATTAATATTGCCATTTTTAGCATTCTTTGTACAGTGTAGAAAGCTATCGGCTTCAGTTTAAAGCGGCTCTGTGCAGCCTAATTTGTTCTAAAGACACGGATGTTAGGACCACAATAGAGCAGCTATACGGAGCAAAATTTCTTGCGTATTCGGCAGTTAGGATGCTGTAGATAAATGCCTTAATTAGGTTAGTGCAACACCTGTGGTATATTTTAATCTTCTGAATGAACAAGAGCCATCGTCTTTAAACTATCTGAGTGCGACGAATATTGCTCACTTACCTGCATTTATCACTTTGCTACGCATTATGGCCAAATTCATCCTGAAGCGCTTCAAAATTGAGTTCACCACAATCAAGGTGATGCTAAAACAGAATTTGAGAGTGTGATAACATTTCAAGCTAACATAAGCTCATTTTTCCGAATCGTATTAACCCCTTTTATCATTTAAACATCCAGAAATGACTAGGATGTTAGAACTCTGCTCAAGACCAGAGACTAAATCGGATAGTTTTTCAAAGCAAAATTGTCTTTCGCTAGCAGAATGGTTTGGAATTGATCCACGAAAGATTACAAATAGGATAACTGAGCTGTTTACACTGAAACTAGTATAGATCAAACAGAAGTGTTTAACTCTCGCGTAAAGGATTAGTTAGCTCAGAACGCAAGACCTCCTACATTCCAAGAGGCAGTTGCAAAAACATTTTTGGGCTTAAGCCTCACAATACTATCAAAATGTACTCGGAATGTCAAACTTGCGTTTTGTGTGGTGTGTATTTGCTGATTCAATACAAAGTTGGTAGAGTCACGAGTCCCGCTTTATCTTAATTATTACAGGAGATCGTGAATGTACTCACGGCGTTCTACAATTATGCCAACGTAAAGAAGAGACCAGTCAAAATGTAACCAGCGTTTGATGGAAGTGTTAAGTCAGCAGGAATTTTTTACTTTCCGACGAGTAGGTAACGTTCGATCTTCTTTGCAATGGCGTAAATAACCTACCAACTTGGAGGCCTCTGTTTCTTGTTGATTTCTTGCAGTCAGCCTTCGATTCTCTGCTCAACGAAACTCATCAGAAAAGTTGATTCTTTTGATCTTGCACGCCGAATCGTGGAGTGTGCAATTATTAGTGCCAATATTATTCATTACTGCCTTCGAGAACGGCGGAAACAACGGGTCGCCAATTCGTATTCGGAATGAATTATTTGTTTACGAAGTCGTTCTTGTCGTGGATGGACTGACACATATGGATAATGCGAGCCATCGGTCTAGTAGGTTTATAAAAAATTTTATCGGATAGCGTGCCACTTAACCATTCGCCAAAACATTTATAATTTAAGTTGCCAGGCAGCGACTATGTCCGTTTTTCGTGACGCATTGGATTGGTTTTCAGAAACGATTTGAAACACTTTACAATTCTGTTAATCGCTTTAGGAGATCAACCCAGATGCAGCCTTACAGTTGTGACAATCTTTAAATCTTAAAGTATTGCCAAGTTTTTTTAGTAAGAAGTCAATAATATGGTTGATTTTAAGATAATTGTGCGTTGACTGAAAACAGTAGAAGCGTATAGCTGCCCATTTGAACGTTTTTGCGCAGAAATAATCAGACGGAGTGGGTTGTGGAAAAATATTGATATTTTCAATCCTTAGGTATTGCTTAGGAAGCAAATAGGAGAGAACGGAATTAAAGTGCTATGCTTATAGATGATTTTGCATCTGAACACTGCGATATGCCGATTTCATTTGTAGTGTTCTCCGCATGAGCGCTTCGTCCAACCGGATGCCCATTTCGAGCTTTGGCTATTTGAACCTAATCATTCTGCGCGTTTTCGTGCTATTGCCCATATTTTACTACACCAAAGATAAGGAGAAATTGGGGAAACGTGAATTTCTTCGTAAAAAGGATTATGATTTATCTACTTATCCCAACTCTAATGGCAACACTCACAACTCTTTAAATCAAGTTTGCGAGCTTGAAGTAAACACCAATCCTATCGTATTTAACCAGTCGTCGAACAACATAGCTAAACTACCGCCAGTTGCACGCACAGCAAAAATAACGCCAGTCGCACGCATTATGTTGTTCGACTACTAGTCAATTACGATGGCATTGGTGTTTACTTCAAGCTCGCAAACCTGATTTAAAGAATTGTTACCACCACTCGCGCAATCAATTAATGTTTAATTGTAATTTGTACCACTCAGACCGGTCTGCATAATTTCTTCGCATAAAACTCGCAACCTTTGTATGAATGTAACTATATTACTGCTTGAATACAAATGCGTATGTGAGACTGGACCGGTCAGTTGTCCAAAATACCTTGAGCAAATATAGACTGAGTGTAGGGCGTGGAACCGCATCCTACCGATTAGTCCCCAGTAAGAATGATACTCATATGTATATAACATTATACCTTTCGTTTAGGCTAACTTTGATTTATTCGTCTGGTCCCATTTGAACTAATTTGATATCAGATGCGTGACACGTAATACACAATTGCATATATATATATATATATATATATATATATATATATATATATATATATATATATATATATATATATATATATTTATTATCCGCACCAAAACAAATAGTAGTATTATATATTTTATTAAATTATGTCAAGATTACCACGAAAGTCGATAATTGATATCAATAAGGGTCAGAGTGCATGTATTTCTTCGAGTAACAGGTGTTCAGGTGTAATTTTTATTCTCAGTATTAGTAAAATTTACCCTGTCTCGAAATCAGTAGTTTTGGTACCATGTACCGATTCGGAAATCATTAATGATGTCGTCATGTACCGACTAGACAACCATAAGTTTAGTACCCTTTTTCAGACTCTGTATATATCATATATGGTGCGTTGGTTTTGAAGTCGCAATATCGAAGACTTTATTTGAAATTTATTTCATTACTTAAATGTTGAATCCTTTTGCTCAGTGCTGTACATCTTGTTGTGAATTTGACCGCATTTTTCTTGAGAGGGACAATTCATAGCACTTGCAAGTTGGTAAAATATTGAATGTTGTAAATTTTCAGATGCTCCGATTATTGGCTTTAATTGATGGGTTCTCACTAGTCCCTTCTTTTTTGAGCCTTCCATCAGCTGATTGTTCGAAAATGACTTTGGAACAAGATTTTGCACTCTTCTTTTCCCCTTAAAATGTCGTTGGAAAAAGATATTCTACCTTTATTTTTCCCTGAAAATGACATTGAAACAATTGGAAAATTTTGTTTCAACGTCATTTTCTGACAAGCAGCTGATGGAAGGCTTAATACAGAAAGGACAATTGAGAACCCATCAGTCAAGGCCAACAATCGGTGCACCTGGAAATGTACAGGATTCAAGATTTTACCTCATTACTACTTGAATGCACATTCATATAGAAGAATGTTCCGTCAAATCACCCCTTATATCTTCACGATATTTATAGTGAGTATAGAATGTGGTAACGTCTCCTGCTGATGAGTCGCCAATAAGTACGATACGCATGTATACATGAGATTATAGCTTTATATAATTCGGAATTTAGTTTATATTTCCGGTACAATTTGAACTAATTTTTTACTAGGTACGCAACACTTAATACACAAATATCAAATGTTTGGTCTAAAATTCGTATTTTTATAAGTAATACTACTGGTATAAAAATAACACTCGGAAACAGATATGTGTCGTCTTTGTGTATTTAGTTAAATGGAAAATGATATGCTCTTTTCATATTATTGCTTATGATGGTAAGATCCAAGTAGAATTCAAAAAAAAGTACCCTGGCTTTTCGGAACACGACACGAAGTCAACAAATTAAACTTCTAATGAAATAATCGTATTTTACGGAATATTGTAAACGTTCAACGCACATTTTTTTAAATGATATTTTTATTACAGCCAATTCATAACATTAATATGAAAACCATAAACAATATATGCACATTCATATTCCAAAAAAAATTATTTAAGCAAATGAATAACTAAACAAAATAAATAAATAAACAAATATATATATATATATATATATATATATATATATATATATATATATATATATATATATGAAAGAAATGTGCCACGTTTTAGCTCTGGCCAGTACATGATGAGTTCCCAATAAGGACGAAATCATTTTTTGATAAATAGCATTTTTTTATTTTATGCAAAATTTTGTCAATACTGGCAAATTAAATATAATAAAATCCTGCTGTTGCAATTTACGTCAATGAAGATTTCACAGTTTGCATACTGTCTAATTTCTAACAAGAATTTGTGTGAGGGAGGGGGAGGAGGAGCGGCCAGTTCGAAATTAAAGTTAACAGCAAGGTCCAATTAGGGTGCAATGCAATGGAAATCTGAAAATGTATGTAGGTATATAATTGAATTTTGGACTTGATGCGCACGTTGGAGTTGCAAAATTCTGAATAAATTGTGTTCCGTTTTGTACAGCGACCGCGGCTGTTCTAGTGAATGAGAAGAAAACCGCTCTACCTTTTGAATTTCATTTTCTGTTTTATTCAATGACAAATTTGCACATACACACATACACACACATAAGTATATATATATATATAATTGTAACTGAACTTGAGTATAGGTGTATAGCCACTCCATTTTAAATTACATGTTTATTTCTCAATTTTAAAGGCATCTGTTCGTCTGCGCAGAGTTATGTCGAGGCTATTTTCTTTCACACAATAATTATGAAACTCATTGCATCAGGGGATAAGCGTTTTATTGAAATGATCCCTTTTTACGAAATTTGTTGTAATTCAATTTCTCATAAATTTAATACTAAGAAATTTTGCGATTTAATGATTTTAAGCATCTTAAATAAGCAATCCTAAATACCTCTGTGTGCGTATAAATAAAAATATTGGGAAGTAATTTTTGGTTCTAATGCTCTGCCTATGTTTGATGTTAAATTAGTTCATGGTGGAATCGGCACTTTCATTCCATTATTTTGTGTTTCCATACGAAAATAAACTCAAACTTCAAGGCCAACGTTTGGCAGCTAATTTTACATGGAATAGTAAGATTTTATACATTATTATTTAGAGAATATTGTCAACATTAGCCAACGGCAAACATTTTGATTGCCAAGACTTTCCTTTAAAACTTATATGATTTGATTTTTAGTCTTTTGCTTATTATACTTGATTTGCATGTTTGTCTGATATTGCATTTGATTTAAAGTATTTTTTGCGAATATTGTGCATCGGAACTGTGTTTCATGCCTCTTTTCGTGTATTAATCCTTTGAAATTCGAATTTCCATTAAAATGTTGATAGCTTCCATTATGCGAAAATTTATGCATAATTTTGACTGATACTATGTGATGTTTATTCGCAAGGTAAACAAATGGTTTGTGCACGTAACTGTGAATAAATGCTATTCATGAGAAATCGATCGTTGAGCAAATGCAACGATGAACTTTTATCAGTTAAGATCTCGATTCGACCTCTCAAATCAATATGGTTAATTTTTATGGTAAATAAAATAAAATATCAAACTTGTTTTTTTTGTTTTAGTATGCACAATATTCAAACTGGTGTAAATCGTTTAGAAATATGAATTTCTTGAAAATGTTTAAATAAGTTAACTTTTTATTTATTTTCGGAATGGCCTAACAAGTAAAAAATTATCATTATCATATATTTGTCGCTATTGCTGTCTAATTTACCGCATGGTTGTTTGTGAGAATGGTTAAATTTCAATTTAGGTTTTTTCATAATTCACAATTGTTTGCGTTTAAAACTTTACGAAATAGCTCACATTTTGTTCAAGTACTTTGGTCTAATGCAAAGTATTGCGCGAACAGATAAAAAAAGAATATTGTTGTTGTTTATACCACTAATGAAAAGGTGGGTTGTATAAACAATATTCATACATCAAGTGAAAGGCATTGCATTTAGATAAATTGATTTGTACATTGAAATTCATTCGTCCATGATTTGGTGTTCACCAAAGTTTATAAACAGAATTATTGGTAACCTTATATATATATATAATATTACATATTTATAAAAGTTTATAATGTTCATTGTCTTTTATTATACTTACCAGAATATCTTTATTTAGAAAATGAACGCACATTTAATATATTTAAATTAGATATATAAATTGAATGTACTTTGTTTTTCTAACAATAAGCTATATGATATATATATATATATATATATATATATATATATATATATATATATATATATATATATATATATATGTACATAAGCTGGTCAAACATTTTGTTGGAACTTTAGGTTGAACGGGTTCGAGATCGTGTCACGGCAAATTTCTCTAGTACACGTCGAATTTCCAATATGGACAAAACCAATTTACTTGATTATTTGCCTTTGATAACTTAAGAAATGTTTTGTCTATGCTGACAACATGTATAATATTAACACCCTTCCATATATCTTTAATGCGATATCATTAATCTGGAAATTGTTGTAATTCTCAATTTGGGTGAACTTTAGCATAAATTTGTATCCATCAGGTTGGTATCATGTACCGACTCGGAAACCATAATGTTAGTATCCGGTACTCATTGATTTCAAAAAGGTATCAGTTACTAACACAATAGCCATAGTGTTAGTATCCTTTATAGACTCGGTATATATATTATATAGTGTGAGTTAGCATTGAAGTCGTATTGTCGTTGACTTCAGATTATGTTAGCTTCACTATTACAGGTTTACACATTCGTCTAGGAGATTGTACGTCCTATTATTCCACATTCTTCTACCAAATATATAGTGGTTAAAGGGCGTAATACCGGCTCCTACTGATGAGTCGCCAGTGAGCACGAAACGAATGTGCATGAGATTATACTTTCCGTTCATGCTGCCTTTGATTTATCCTTCTGGTAACAACTGAACTAATTTGTTACTAGGTTCGCAAAACCTAATACATACTTGAACGCTCATATTGTTTGGAAACTTCTGTCATCGTATGCGCAACTGTTTTTTTCCTCTTCAGTTTGATTATAATAAACCGTTCTTAAATCTGATAAAAATTTCTTTTTCATTTTGCACATGAAAAGGTTACTATATATATTACTATTGTTTTTAAATTCACCACTTTTAAAGAAAGAATGAGAAAATGTAATGCATGGAATGACATCTTTTAATAAATATTATTTATACCAGTATCTACAGCCATGTTTCTTGAATCGTTAATAATTTCATTCTCCCATACATAACTGTACATTTTTAGTAATCAATCCTCTCTTAGTTACATTTCGTTTGATTTTACGCAATGTAGACTGCTTCTTTTTCGTAACACTATGTGATGTGTTATCGCTTCAATTTTTAATGTGTCCACAATTATTAGGGTTTTCGTATTTTTCGGTACATCTGCTACTGTTAAAGACCTGTTCGTTATGTTTCTGTTCTTGTCCAAAAAGACTTCTTTTCGAATTACTTTTTATACATTTATGCAGAGGCAAGCTTATTAATTACGATAGCTTCAAAAGACAAAAGTTTTTTTAATGATTTTGCCTTTTATTGAACTAAAACTTTTTTAAACTACTGAAAACGTGATATTTGAGTAGTACATGTTAACAAATTGCTGATTTTTGCGTAGGCCCTGCACTGATTTATTATAGCTTCGAGCCTCTTTTTTGATCTGCCGATGTACTGAGAGTTGTGGGTACATTGAATGTAAGAGCGAACGATGCGCACAAATGGTTAATTCTTAAGCCATGAATACATTAATGACCAGATCTCAGACATCACTTTACAATACAGCGAGAATGACCTTTACATGCATAGAGGTACACACACAAACACAAACGCATACACACATACCATCCAGCCAAATCAAGATATTTATATTTTTTTTTTGAGTGAGAGCCTTGATGATATTCTTTCTGATGTTCTCTCAATTAAATAAAGTGAACATCTTTTTATGTATAGTGTATGGTCTACCAAAGTAGAAAATGTAAACGTGGAGAGAGTGTCAAGTAATGGAACATCCAAACACAATCGTTCATTACTTCAAGTTCAAGCTCATACATAACTGTGCATTTTTCGTAATCAATCCTCTCTTTGCTACATTTGATTTCATTTTTCGCAATGAAGACTGCTTCTTTTTCGTAACACTATGTGATGTATCATCGCTTTAATTTTGAATGTGTCCACAATTAATAGGGTTTTCGTATTTTTCGGCACATCTGCTACTGTTAAAGACCTGTTCGTTATGTTTCTGTTCTTGTCCAAAAAGACTTCTTTTCAAATTACTTTTTATACATTTATGCAGGGGTTAGGGTTATTAATTGCGATAGCTTTAAAAGTTAAAAGTATTATTTTTGATTTTGCCTTTTATTGAAATAATAATTTTTAACTACTGACAACATGATCTGTGAGTAGTACATGTTAACAAATTGCTGAATTTTGTGTAGGACCTGCACTGATTTATTCTAGCTTCGAGCCTCTTTTTTGAACTGCCGATGTACTGAGCGTTGTAGGTACATTGAAATTTGTATATAGATAATGGTTTTAACGTCACAGGGAGGCTGTCATTTTTCATTAGTTCGCCTAATTTTTGTTTTATTATATGCAACTCACATGTATTGACGGAAACCGAGCGTTATGCACTCGAATTATTTTTCGTTGGATAATCTCAGCTGGAAGATTACCTCCAAAGGTCTTCTGTTTTTCTCAAAATTGGTCTCGATTTTATTTTTTTGACTAAAATTATATACGATAAATTAATCTGGATAGATATTATTTCTCAACGTTTCGTGAAGAAGTGTAGCTCTAATTCAATGGTCCACGGTAAACGCATCCTGCTTATTCGTTTGAAAAAAATTATTATAAGTTTCCTATCATACGTCGTCGGTACACTGCTGCAATAATGGATATACTGTCCAATCCAGCTTAACTTCATATGAACCAACCTTGAGATGGCACCTTCTTCATCTCTCGCTATTCTACATCTAGAAATTATAGAAATCTGTTTTTTCCTCTTTTAGTGTAAACTTGATTGCTTGGTCGATTTTGTTTATGTCATCTAACAACGCCATTGTATCTTCATTCTTTCCAACGAACATGAAATTATCGTCAACTTAGCGTATTTATAGGATCTGTTAATAAATGGTTTCGATCTAGTTGCTTCTAAATTATGTATATATAAGTTTGCTAAACTTGGTCCCTGAAAACTACCTATACCTATGCCGTCAATTTTCTGTAAAAGGCTCCTTGAAATAAAAACTTTACGTAAGATTTGCTTAATAAAATAAGTACGCTTATGTCGTCCACTTTTATCCATGTTTAAGGCTACCGATGATTGCACATATTCACAAAGAATATTTATAGTTTTATTCGTTGGAATACTAGTAAAGAGTGATGCTTATTTTTGGAAAACATTTTCGTCTCTTTTAAATCTAATTTGCACATTAATTCCACAAAATGAATGCTATCCTGTACCAAGTGTTTCATTCATTTTCTCGTCATAGCTTTTATCATCTGGCATAATAATCTGTCTGCCCCGTACAGCGGAGAGTTCACCATAGATAATGCGGATCTGAATGAAGGAAGGCTATCATTTCTGATTATTTTGTAAACCTTAGATAGTCAATACAATATCGGCATTGTTGACCCTCTTGGCTTTGAATTTTTGCATTATGTAATAAATGCATTTTTTCCCTCTATAGCGATTTCTTGCTTAGCTTCGTCATTCTAAATAATTCTGGTTAAAACCTTCCTTACTGAATTTTCTAATTTAGCTTTAGTATCACGTTGTATCTCTTTGCATTTAAATTTTATATTGCTATGAATTTGTAGCATAGCTTGACTTTGCTCAGTATAATTCATTATCACTATTCCTAGCCCTTTGTCTCGCTTCATAAGTGGGATTTGTCCGCTTTGCTGAAGCTCATTTAGTCCCTCCAGATACTTTATATATATATATATATATATATATATATATATATATATATATATATATATATATATTTATACATAATTATACATGACCTACAATGTAAATCAGTAATATTTAGATATTTCGTGCATTTATGTGACATTCCGCATTTAAAAACGATCCACCTATTATTAATAAAAACAATTAAATATAATTATGTGACCAGGCTTGCATAGTTGGACATAGATAATTAAGTTTAATTAATAGTCTATCCACATAACATGGGTTTCAGTGTTTTGAAACTATGCTCATATTTAAGCTTTTTTTAAAAAAAATATAAAGCTCCAAACTTTGTATTATTTATTATCCTAAAAATCGTCTATTGTGTTAAGCCTTTTTTAGTTAGATATGATAATTTTTTGAGAATGATATGGCTGGTGTAGTCTAACCCGAATGCGATCATGTTCGTGTTGCTTGGCTATGAATATTATCAATAAAGGTGATTTAATTTTTTGCCATAATGCTAAAGTTATGAAGCATTGTAACATTCTAAAACCTGCCTTGCACATATTTAACTCGTTTTACATATACACACACATGCGCGCACATACACACACACACACATATATATATATATATATATATATATATATATATATATATATATGTTTATATAATTTTCGAACAGATTTTTATTTTATAATTATCTCTTCTTCTTATTTATTGTAATAATAAATTTTGCCTCCTTTGCATTGATTAATATTTAGGCGGTTGGGAATACGGATTAGGGTTAAACACCTATGCTGAAACTATTATCTGCTTATCGAGCACTGAAGTGTTTCGACTGGATGCCAAAAATTTTGAACGTCTCGCAAATGCACGCCGAGCAGTCGGCACGTGGCGTATTCTTAGACAAGAGGCAGAGACGCGACTGCTGCAGCAGACGTGGAAAGGTTTACGGAAATTCGGAGCAAAGGCCGTGTCAATAAAACAAAGTGCGATAAATGGACGGCATGTTCCGCTGATGTATCGTCTAGCCTACGACATCTGGAAAGCGCAATGTCAGGTATTATTGTCCAGTACATCCTTGACGATTTAGTTTAATATACATGTGTACATGCATTCTAGTTCGTTTAATGTATCAATCTTGTTTAGTTTATCACGAGCACCTTATTTTATTTAAAGTGACCTTCGTTGGTCTAACCAGCGCTACAATGCCTTGCGAGAATGCATTCCAGATTATTGGCCTGACGGAGTATATTTCTGTTTAGGATGAGTTGACAACTTTGTGCTGACTATTGAAAATGAAATTGATATGAATATCGATAAAAGTATTAGCTCGTGTCATAGATAAATATTCCGAACTGCGATCACGCGTGAGTACAAATTTGGCCCTAAGCTCGTTCTAATATGAAGCATAAATATATCAACATAAAAATAGAACAACATGGTAATTTAGAGTAAAGCATTATTACACATAAATGTTTATAATGTTATGTTTTGAAACGAAAATTTTCTCTCTACAACTGATCTCTGTTAAATTCTATACTTAATTATGCTGAAAATCAAAGAAACCAAGGAGCTTATATAAGTTTGCCTATCATATTAAGCCTAGGTTTAAAATTTTAATATATGCCATGCGATTGCGTATCAGTCGCATTAAAATTTGATTCATTTGACGTGTATAATGTTTGGCTTAAAAGTGGGCCATTGTCACGATTGAAGAAGTTGCATATTTTTAATTGGCGAAACGACCTCTATCAGCTGCCTGTAATCGCGAGTGTGTAGATATCGAGAACGAAATAAAGTAGAATTTACACAGGTTTGATTAGAGCCATTTAAATAATATTAATTAAACCATGAAAATTTCCTTTATTTTTTAAAGAAGCTTCAGCGTTAAGAAACAATTTAAAAGGCTTTGTTGTCAGTGTTCAATTTTTTTCCTCATTTTTTAGATCAGTCATCGATTAGGTATTACGTACCTACCAACAAATAAGTCCAACTCGATATGAACAAAATATATAATATAATGTGCATATTGGTTGCGTCTTTACAGATAACTTATCGGTATGAACCGTCCCTACACCCACAAGCATTGTATACTTTGTCAAGAAATGTGGTACAGTTAGAAAATGAATTCATTTTTACTTATATGTTTTAAAGCCGTAGAAGAACGAGCTTCATATATAGTAATCGGTGATGCGACGTCAAAACGAACTCACTTAATATAATGTGTGTCATAAATGTATGGCGTAAAAAATGCCATGTGTTGGAGTGTCTACAACTAGGACTGATATTCTGAAAATAGCGTCCTTTAGGGTCGACTTGAATTCAAGAGTTTAACTCGCGGAAGCGATAGACTAACATAGATAGAGTATAAAGAGTCGGTCAAGAATTAAGACAAAAAATCAAATAATGAATTATTATTATTATTATTATTATTATTATTATTATTATTATTATTATTATTATTTAAATTTGTTGTAATAAGAGGCCCGATTTATGCAAACATCTTCATATTCATAATACAAATTAATAAAAATTTTCTTTGAGGTAAGGTTTACCTGATCTGCGTTTTGACTAACGCAGATTTCATTGTTCCAGTAATTTTCTTTTCTGGAAATACTTCGGCTAAACTTATTGATAGCCTTCATCAGTTACAATCTGCCTCACAAGTTTAACAAACGATGTTAATGAAGCAAGAGCGTTATTTCCTCTAGCCATAATATTTATACTTCAGACTGAACTTTAATTAGAAATTAGTCTGTCAAATGAGTGTGTGTGTGCATCTTCATAACTATTACTTTCATATAACTAATTGAGGCTAGAGTGGCTGAATAATAATTTATCAATTGCATGCGTTAACTATTAGTTTTATACACTCAATGTAAAATGACGTAGCTGAGATAGCCCTCACACTTTCTGATGGGGGGAGACCTATAATTCAGAAACAATCGTCATGAAAAAATGCCAAGTGTGATAGAACTAGAAGTCCAAAATACCAATACAAATTCAAATCAAACCACTCAGGTTATACTCAAAATAGACTAGTTAATAACAGTTATTGCCATACCATTAAATTGGCGCACGCCACGAATTTGCATGAGTACGTGTATACAAAACTAAAAAACTTGGTTAAAATATAATTGATACACATGTACGTATATCTAAATGAACTGCAGTCAATAGACATTAATATACACATTGCACGCACCAGACAAATTATTACTTCTTAATATTGTATTATTAGAATAATCTCAATAGGTAGGGTGGGGTGCAAGACACAATATTAGGGTTCAAAACACTAAGAGTTCGAAACTAAAACGTAGTTAGAGTTTAAATTTAGAAAGACTATATTCTTATTAATTGATTATTCATTACTTGAACATTAAGCCCACCAAAAAGTCAATCTTAATCCGATGTTATTAATCTTTTACTGATGCTAGCTTCAGTTTCCAATTCATGCAATCGCCCTTTCCTGACATTAGCTAATGCGGTATTCCAAATCGGATCTAACGATTTTTAAACAGCTGTTTCATTCATAATATTATCTCTAGATTTAATTTCGATAGATTCTCTAGTCAATCTCGTAACCCTATTACAAATACATATTGCTATGCGTTTGCATTCCTCCCAGTTGATAGTATGCCCAGTCTCCACTACATGACGAGCAAGATCAGATTTAGCAATATGTCCATACTTACACGCAGTTTTATGTTCACCTCTTCTTACTTTGATTGGACGCATGGTCTCACCAACATACTTGAGACTACAATCATTGCATGGGATCTCATACACCTCCTGAAGTGTCTAAGGGTTCAATCTTTTCTTTTTGGTTAGGGAGTATAGTGCCTAGTGTAAGGGGCTGTTTTAAAACGGTCCTAATATTGTATTTTAAAGCTATAGATTTCACTTTCCTACTTAATATAGAGTCCGGTAATACCATGATCTTCCGCTCTTCCTTCTCCTTATCCGCTTTTATGTATCTCAAACTAGGATTAAATTTCTTCACCATGTCCCTCATTGTTGTATCTATTAAATGAGGAGGGTAACCATTAGTCTTGAATATATCGCGTAGTCTGTCTAATTCTAACTTCCTATGCTTTATATCTGTTAACTTGAGACTTCTTAATGTTAATGACTTTAAGATCCCGACTTTCATACGAAACGGGTGATTGGACTTGAAATTAAGAAGGATTCCTGAATAAGTATCCTTCCTATAGATATCTCTTCCTAATTTCTGACCATTTCTAATTAATTTGACATCCAAAAATGGTAATTCACCTGATGATTCCCTTTCTAATGTAAATTGTAGTCGCTCATTAGATTAGCTAAATTTAAGAAATTTACCAATTCATTATCACCATGGTTCCAGATCAGTAATATATCATCCAAGAAACGTAGGTACAATTTTGGTTTCAGTGGAGTCTTATCCAACAGATTATTTTCAAAATAACGCATAAAGATATTAGCTATTGGGACCGACAAAGGTTGTCCCATTGGAGCGCCTCAAATTTGTTTGTAAAAATTCTTTGGAAATTTAAAATAAGTGGAGGACATACAAATAAACATCATCTCCATGACGTGTCCTATCGTCATTTTGCTTCCTTCTAATATTAAGGGGTGATCAACTAGAAGACGTCTAAAACAATCCAGAGCCTCAGGTACCGGTATATTCATATACATAGATATTACATCTGAACTTACTAATCTATCCATTCATCTAGTACACATTTATCAACAATTTCAATCAAATGGTATGAATTAAGCAAGATATGTTCTAAGAAATGGGAATATTTTCTTATTCTATGGCACTAAACCTTAGAAATTTCATATGTTTGGGAGTGTTAAATATTCACTTTAATTCTTAAAGGATTACCCGGCTTATGCACTTTAACTAAACCATAAACTAATTTCATAGTTAGGCTTAACTTTACCATCTTCGTGTGGTAAAACCATTGAGGCTACGTCTAGTTTAAATTTCACCCCATCTCTATCCGAAAGAAGTTGTGCCGTTTTGACAGCCTCTGTAATTTATTCGTTTCTAACCGATCTTTCAATTAAAGCGATACAGTGAACATAAAACTGCGTGTAAGTATGGACATATTGCTAAATATGTTCTTGCTCGTCATGTAGTGGAGACTGGGCATACTATCAACTGGGAGGAATGCAAATGCATAGCAATATGTATTTGTAATAGGGTTACGAGATTGACTAGAGAACCTATCGAAATTAATGAATGAACGAACTGGTTAAAAATCGTTAGATCCGATTTGGAATACCGCATTAGCTAATGTCAGGAAAGGGCGATTGCATGAATTGGAAATTGAAGCTAGCATCAGTAAAAGATTAATAACATCGGATTAAGATTGACTATTTAGTGGGCTTAATGTTCAAGTAATGAATAATCAATTAATAAGAATATAGTCTTTCTAAATTTAAACTCTAACTACGTTTGAGTTTCGAACTCTTAGTGATTTGAACCCTAATATTGTGTCTTGCAACCCACCCTACCTATTGAGATTATTCTAATAATACAATATTAAGAAGTAATAATTTTTCTGGCGCGTGTAAAGTATAAATTATTGTCTATTGACTGCAGTTTCATTTGATATACTTACATATGTATCGTTTATATTTTAACGAAGTTTTTTTTAGTTATGTGTAAACATACATATGCATATTCGTGGCGTGCGCCTATTTAATGGTCTGACAAAAACTTTTAATAACTAGTCTATCATGAGTGCAACCCTAGTGGTTTGAATTGAAATTTAACATGTGCATTGGTAATTCGGACTTCTAGTTTTATCACACATGGCATGTTTTTATGACAACTGTTTCTGAATTGTTGGTCTCCCCCCATCAGAAAGTGTGTGAGCCATCTCAGTTACGTCATTTTACATTGAGTGTATAAATCTAATGGTTAACGCGTTTAAATGGTAAATTCTTATTCAGCCTCTCTAGTCTCACTTAGTTAGATGAAAATAACAGTTACGAAGATACACCCACACACACATTTGACACACGAATTTCTAATGAAAGGTCAGCCTGAAGTATAAATATTATGGCTAGAGGAAATAAAGCGCTTGCTTCATTAGTTTCGTTTGTTAAACCTGTGAGGCAGATTGTAACTGATGAAGGCTATCGAAAAGTTTAGCCGAAATATTTCGAGAAAAGTAAACTACTGGAACAATAAAAGCTGCATTAGCCAAAACGCAGATCATGAAATTTCAATTAATCCAGGTTCGCAAAAACAATCTTCATTCAAATGAAATGGTTGTCGATAAAGAGACAAACTTACTTGCTCAAATACTAAAATAACAAACGAGCCAATGTGGCATCAAGCGAACCTCTGTTTACGTTTACATACGAATCGAACAGTTATTTTGGCTTTCATCATAATTTAAGCCTATGATTGAACAACTGCATGTTAAAAGACCACACAGTTGGGGTTCACCAAATTTGAAGCTTCCATGTGATCGCAAGATTTTCTGTTAGATGCAAAAATGTTGCAAGTAGTGGTTCAAAAATTGGTAATTAGTTAATTGGCAGTTCAATTGAGATTTCTTGTTGAACTCCCGTGGGCAGAATTTAAACAGTGAATATTGGATCACTTTAATGTCAGATCTCAGACAAAGATTGCTATAATATACCGACTCATAACATAAGCGGATATGTTTGCCCGGAATTCCACGGTTTGACTTAAGTGGTGGTCGTCAAAGCTAGCGAATTCATTGCCAGGTTTGCAACCGCATGAGACCATCATTTTTATGCTTTTGGACTCTGGCTTTTATGGCCGTCTGGCGAGAACGCCTACTAGCCCGGCGTAGTGGTCCACGCTTATTGAACCACCACATCATCCTATAGCAGATCCGTCACCATAGGCTATTTTCGATAGTGGAGGCTCGTTCCCGCCTAACACATTCAGCGAGAATGATTGCCCAGTCCTAGTAAGGATGAAAAGACCGGATTATTATAATCAAGGTTGCGATCGTGATATAAGCACCTGACCCATTAATTAATAACATATGTCAGTGTAAACTAAGAATTGTATAGTCCTTATTAGGAGCTCATCATGCACTGACCAGAATTTGCCGCCGACAGGGCTAGAACCTGGGCACGTCTGCTTCGGAATATAGTGCTTTAACGACTGAACCATTCTGCTGCACACTACACTACACAAAATACCACTTCCCCATGTAGTGTGGTGTCTGTTCGTTAATGACAAATTGTGGATGGTTTGTTGGAAATTTGAGTCCAAATGGATGCCATCTGAGCTCCACCTAAAGGAAAAATAGACTAGCCAAATTACATTAATTAGTATTAGCTGAATATTTTATGCAATGTAGTGTGCCGCAAGTTGGCTCAGTGGTTACAGCACCAGATTCCGAAGCAGGTGTGCCCAAGTTTGAACACTGTCGGCGGCAAATCTGGCCAGTGCATGACGAGTTACTAATAAGGACGAACTCGGTCTACTGGATGAATTGTCTTTTCTAGACTATGCAATTCTTAGTTTATACTGGCATATGTTAGTAATTAATGGATCAGGTGCTTATATCACGGTCGCAACCTTGGTTATGATAATGGTTATCACCGTCAACGCAACCAATGTTTTTTAATTATATAAAAGACTTGACAACGGTTTTAATAACGGCATTTTGAGATGGTAATAAAAAATATTTAAAGAAAAATGATAGCAAATCAACTGAAGCAGAACGGATTAATATTTTCCCGTAGCAGCAAATTTCAAGACAAGTACATATCTATTTTAAATCGATCTGTCAAAGAAATGTCTATGAATCGCAGCCCTCAGCAATTCAAGTTCACATTGGATGAATGAATGTGTCGAGCGTATTCCGTGTTTTCTTCACTGCATAATGACCTTCCACTCAATGGCCTCTGCAGCATTACTCCCTGTTGCTTTAGCTTTATTCACTAATGTAACGCAGAACACTTGCCGGCTAAACCCTTATTGAAAAAACTGTATGTCAGCTGTGCAATAGTGAATCTATTTTGCTCAATTTAACTTTCTAATCGACCTGACGAATCTTATGCAATCGAAATCAAGCCACCTTTTCGCCCAAATCATACGAGTTGCCACCAAATTTCCACTGACACACACCCAACTAATAAATCAAAGACTTGACGAAACAATGTATTATTCTGTATAAATGGAAATTTTAATACCGATGTCACAAAATATCTGTTAAATATATTTTGCGCATCAAATTTGACTGTCAAAGTTTTCAATAAGGGTAAATGTCCCCGAAAGCCAAATAGGTTACAATAGCCAAAATTGAATAATTAACCGTTAAATAGCAAGATAATTTCGCCTCGAACAAAAAAGTACAGTTTAGCGTGAAAGCCGAAAGTTCACATAGAAAAAAATCTAACTGAATTATTTCTAAGTCATTCTCTCCTTCTAAGTCATTCTAGCCACCTGTGTTACCTAAATGATCAGACTTAACTAATAAAAAAGTACGTACACTATATAAATCTAGTCAAAAGTCTTGTTGTGAAAACCTAATTACACAATATGTAGTAGGTTTTTCATAGTGGTCTAAATAGAACAAGTGCATTGATAGCTAAACTTCGAGGTATGAAATAAAAATTACACGATATATCAATGTAATCGAAAGGTAAACGGTAGAAACAATACAAATTGTAACGAAATTTTCATCCAATGTTACCTGTGCGATCACTTCAATATTGAATAAATTAATTTAAAGCTTAAAGTTTATACAAAATCTATCTCAACAACTAAACAGTAAAATATATTTAACAGTTTTGTGCCCTGAGTTGACCTACTTAATCATGAACTATTTTCAATCAATTACCGAAATAGTTACACGTTATATGATGATGATTTATACAATAATTCATTGCTACTCATCAATAACAAAAAATATTCTAACAAAGAAGTATGAATTCGAAGAACGCTTTTCCTTATAATATTTGTCCTTTACTCGGCCTCTAGGGTAATGTACCTTTGTTTTATTTCTATTTGTCAATCTGCCACTCCTCTACGTTCCCATTATCGTGAGTGCTTGCGCTAACGTTTTTTTAACATCTCCTCCTTTTTTATGATGAATCGCATTCTTTACTCAGTCTCTCTAAGATGGATGCTCAAAAACATTTAGGTAGCTGTAAGAAGACTGTGTTTTGATTCACGTCCAATCTCTTCACTATACATTACCCACAGTGGACTGTACCCAATTCAGTTGGCTTAGTTTTGAATAGCGTTACTCGGTCACTAGGCGTTAGTCACATACGGAGAGGATGCCTGCGGTAGGCCGTCGTTAACGAGATACACCACCGGACACTAACGCTTTGACCAGCTCACACATATCTAGCAACTATTACTGAAATTTATTTGCTCAAAGTACTCGCTCTTTGGACAAGCAAATTTCTGAACATACTATTAACTCTGTGGGAGCCAAAAGTATTGTAAATCGCGTCGCTCGCTCAACGAAATGCTGTCGAGTCCACCATGTAACAAAGAATAAAACTGCGATGCGTGGTCTTTGGCGATTGTCGTCGATGCATCTAAGCCACTCGACCGACGCTCGTAAATACATCGATACAAACGAAGCGTCGTAATGTAGGCAAACGGCACCAGCTCTACATATCGCATAAAATTGTTGACCTTTGTGAATATTTACTTTGAACACCTACGAGTCATTAGCAATGATTATAAAAAATCGATTTTTAAAATGCGATTATTTTGAGCAGCATTGAACGCAATCGTCGTAACATTCTCGCGATGTCGTGGCTTACAATTTTAGTAGATTGTGCATAATCAGTAGTATCATGGAATGGACTTCTTTATGCTAATCTCGAACAACAAGATATGTAGCGCTTTGGACAGTCTTTTGACGTCAGGATGACGTAATATCTCGTTCCTTACTGAACAATCTCGACCCACAAACCTTCTGGCACGAATCACTGCACGGTTTCAATATTTTTGCGTAATAAAATGCTATAATTATTGAGAAGGGTCCGGAAGTGCTTAGGCAAAATCTCACCGCATCGCAAATTCTGCAACGTACGCTGGAATGTTTTATTTTCCGCTGGGCCACAGTAATTCTCAACACAATAGATCTACGCAATGTATAGATTCGACTTAGTGCAGCAGACTCAACATTGTCGGTGCCACGCTATTGGTGAATTATCAGCCCATACACAAAAATTTACTTTTGTATTGATCAAAAATACGTTTCATTTCTTCGCTCTGGCAAAACAGCATCTACGAACTCGTTAATTGTGAAAATGGCCTTTTTACATTGTAGCGATGTATGCTAAATATTTCCGCTAGAAGTAGTAAATTTTGAGTAATCTGGCGACTGGATTCTCCATCCAGACATCTGGCAATCCTGCATTGGTTAGACAGTACAGGTGACTGGCCCATAAAAAAGATTTGCTTTTCAATTTTTATCATATTGTGATTAGATTGCAAATACCATCTCTTTGCCTCGCGTAGCAGTGCATGTTTGAGTTTTTCTAACTGATGTTTACTTGCAGCAAAATCTGTGACATAAACGATGTACGCTTCAGTGCCTTGCAAGTATACCACAAACCCGGCCATCATAAGATTGAAAACATTTGACGCATTTTAGACGAAATGGCATACGTGTTATTTGGCAATTTTCTTGCGTTACCTGAATAACCAATTTTGGTCGGCTTTCCGAGCGCACACCAATTTTACCAAATCCTTGTCTAATGCAAACCAGTTGCTCTGAGCAATGCGCAAGAAAGTATCTCTTAGCACAGGCAAAACATATTAGTCTCGCGACGTTTCTGCATTTAACTGACGGAAAACAGCTTGTGACCGCAACGTTTGTCACATAAGCCATAAGTACTAAAATATCAGACGCCGTCGATTTGAGAATATTTACTCCTAAAGTTGGTTGTGCGCCTGCAGTGTCTATCGGCAACTTTATGTGCGGAGATGCATACAGTCACATTTTAGATTCAGGCTTTGCTGAAATCGTGGCACTGTCGGATCAAATGCTGCCGTTTCCATTACCACGTTTCCTACTAATAAATCAGAAGAGATGCAAAAAAACAATATATGATTCATTATTTCCAAAACTCGGAATGCAAATCTCACGAAACCTAGAATATAAACTATTCAAGTTCGACAAAATTCTACTTTGTTGACTCTCACAACTATGTCAACACCACGGCAAACAGGACCCATATCCGTAGCGCGTAGACGCGCAATTGTTTCTCGCAATATTTTTCACTCGATATGGTGCGTCCGTGATGAGTGGTGGCAGCCAATGATTTAGAAAAATATACAAAAAGGTAAGACAACAGTCACAACGGAAGAAGATGTGACTAGTACATTTTTTTCAGCAAGATTTGTTTCGCCACAACGGTCATATTCATGTAACAGTGGTGTGCACAATCTTAGGATTAATTATTGCCGAGGCGCTTCCAGGATCAGGAAACTACTCGTTGTCTGAATTACGAGATTCCGGTAGAGATTCAGCATAACGCCATGCAAACTGCCCAGAATCAGATGGTTCGCGAAATAAAAGACATCCATAAAAATTTGCTACACGTTAGGTTATCTATTAAAGTTTTATGTTAAGAACTCTCTAACGGACAGCCTATGATTTATTATAATCAAGGTTGCGGTCTTGATATAAACACCTGACCCATTAATTACTTACATGCATGTCAGTATAAACTAAGAATTGTATATAGTGTAGAAAAGGCAATTCATCCAGTAGACCGGTTTCGTCCTTATTGGGAACTCATCAAGTACTGGCCAGAATTTGCGCGGACAGGATACGAACCTGGGCACGTCTGCTTCGGAATCTGGTGCTCTAACCACTGAGCTATCCTGCCAAAAAAAAAAAAAAAAAAAAAAAAAAAAAAAAAAAAAAAAAAAAAAAAAAAAAAAAAAAAAAAAAAAAAAAAAAAAAAAAAAAAAAAAAAAAAAAAAAAAATAACACGCGATTTGTTTCTGCAACTGTCGACGGGAAAGTGTTTGTCGTGTTTGACCTTAAGCAGGTCTTTTGACAAATTGACGTCCGGTTGAGTCTAATGGACAGTGGCGTCGTAGATACCCGTAATCCATTACAAACTTACTCGAGTTTGTTTTGGTTTAAAGAATGCACCTAGAGTGTTCCACAGTATAATTAATTACTTTTTGACCACTTACCGCTCCACTGCTGCGTACGTGGACGATGGAAATATTTTGGCAACCAAGAAACCAAGAAGATGCATTAGATGCGGTCCGAAGCCGTGTACTTGTGATTATATTTAAATGCTAATAATCTACAAATCGGTCGACAAGTGCGGTTCTTGGGCTCATTCGTTTCAAAAGGTGGACGTATGCGTTGAATTCGAATAAACAACCTATAAAGGATTGTCCGGTGTTAATAATTAGAAAAGCATAGCCACGGTTAATTGGCATGATGAAATTTTATAGACCATACCTCGCTGGATGTCTGTCACCCAGTGACGTTGTTTCAGCTAACTAGTGCTAAAGTACGGAGGACGTCAAAGCAGCTTTTTCAGTACAAATGGAAATTATTAGACGTCATAATCGTGAACTTCCTGGTGAAACACACGGAAAAGTGAGATGTGGGTTTAAGAAAATTATTATACGCTAAAGGACGCCCAGCACACAATCAAAGTCGTATTCTCAAGAACAAGAAATAAAACTATATCGTCACCGTAATAGAACTACAGGAAGTAGAATGAACTCTACGAAACTTTGGATATTTTGTTAACAGTGGCAATATGGATATATTTACTTATCATAAAGCACTAGTGAATTGACAGTCACAAGCTATTTGAAAGAAACGGTAACATCAGGCTATTGAAGAGCTCAGAAACCGTGATGTAATGATTCACCATCAAAGATTTATCCAGTATGCTGCAAACGCTGCGGTCAGCAGAATTTCTGCCGCTTGATTATTGTCACTTATTTAGGCCGCCAAAGAACGAGGCAGCGATAGCATATGATAATAAATAGCCAGGCACCTGAAAAACGACACACCGGTCCTATTTTCATAAAGAGCTTGAGGCCTGTAAGATTAGCTACTAGTGCAAAAATAAGTGAAACAGTGCACTCGATTTCTATAGAATTCATACAAACAGAAATGGTTTCATTTTAGCATGAAACGGTGGGAAATCCCGGCAATGTCTGTTTCATCGAAACATTACTGTCTCGGCCCGGAATGGCAGGTAATATTTGTAGTTGCTATCAGCATTACACTACGTGCTGACTTTGTAAACCACAGAAGATGGAAGAAGTCATCCCTATTTCTTTCAATGCCACTGTAAAAAATCAATTTTTGCATAGTGATTTAGTAGGTCTAATGCCGATGGCTCGTGGTGGGTTAGCCTATGTGGTTTCTGTGGACGACAAGCTTGCCAAGTGGGTCGAGTTTTTACCATTGAAGCAAATCAAAATAAAGAAGGTAATATAATGCTTAGAAGCGCGCTGTCTCAGGCGATTTGCTGCACCACAAGTTATTGACCAGGATGCCCAGTTTGAGTGGATAAATTTTAAGCATTGTTGCAAATACCTTTATACAAAGCTTTCTACTTACCACCTGCTGACTGACGCAACGGCTGTGCGAACAGACCGGAAAATGGAAAAGGGATTGCAATGCTGACGTAACGAGATCTGGGCTTCTGGTGTGACAAACTACATTTAGTCGAGCGGACCGTGTGGTTTATAATACCAAACATTACAGGATTTGCTCCAGCAGTCATGGTCTATGGATGGCATGCACGAATACCAGATGAACCTGTAAACCAATTACCCAATTGGCAATGCACCATAGCGTATATACCTAAACGCCTAACTCAGATAACTGCATATGTGGGCGACACACAGCGACAAGCTTATTCCGGTCGACTGACACCCGCTCAACAATGGGCCGGAGACTATATCATAGTGATGAAAGTGGAGACAGTGGCATTACATGCTGTCAGTCTCGGTCAGTAACGGGTGAAAAGTGTGGACGCATAGCACAATGCCGTTTTCGTTAACGTGCCTAAGGGATCACGCGCTCTCGCACTTGTTTGTTTAAGCAGGGTGCCGAGGCCGACTCCTGAGGAGAGGCAGATGTTGCGGTAGCAAACTGCGAGGCCGAGAAGGCTTCTATGGCCTTATTAAGGGCTGATATGAGTAAAACAGAAGCAAAGTCAGGACAATGATGGAAGCAACAATCGGGCTGCAGAAGTGAATATAAAATGATATTTATTTTTATTTTTTGCGCAAAATGGACGCATTTTATATGGGCCAACTCCTATAAATAATTGATAAAAAATAAGGCGTTTGTGTTCAACAAAATGACTTCGTCTGAGGGTTCGGAAAACTTAGCGAGAATATCATCAACACAAATGAAAAATCTAACTGCAGATTTAGGGCTAGCTATATCTAGGTTGGGTGATACGATTATAATAAACTATGAGGTAGTCCGCATGAACGACCCACCTAATATTGATGAACATAAACTGTGCAGTGTATGAGATAAAAAAACGAAACTCATTAACTTGAACTTCTTCGTCGTATTCTGGCAATGCTTCAGTAGAATTGTGTTTGATTAGTTCGATAATCTAAGCCGCGAGCATTTTGTTCAAAGTCATGTAGAACAAAATGACGTCCCAAAAGCCAAACGTTGCGCGCAATTTTAATTTCATACGGCATTACGTTTCTGGCAACACATTTTTTTCCATGGACTTCGCAATGATACCATTTTGAAGTTACTTTGAACATGATAACTTCGATAATAGCAAGATTCGATTTAAAACACGGTCGTTATACAATAATTCTAGCGTGAGATAGTAGTGCAATTCATCTTCTAGGAGGATTCCCTATTCAAACACGCTAGCATTTTGCCTAGTAATGTAACACACATGTTCTGCCATTAAATTCGCTTATCACATAAAGTTTCCGGGTTCATACAAAATTACGTATATAGGACGGTATTTCCTTTAGATACATCTGCATGAGTATCGATTTCTTCGAAAACTTTTAATGTTAAATAAATGCCTTGCTGTTTGTTCGAAATTTCATTGGATTAAAAATTATTCGTAGGAATTGATTTTATGTATACTTTCGTTATATAATAAAAGTAGCATATGAAATCATATGCAATGCCTATCGTGGACCAATTTGTAGGGCTGCAAATTGCTGTTCATTGCACATTAGCTAATTTACCAGCTGTGTTTATTGATCCGCGAATGGGCTGGCAGTGTGGCCTTGATTTATTATATCCTATTCGCTCGGATACTTTTTGCAGTTTTATTGTTTACGCATGAAATTTTTAAAAACTTAACGAAAACTCATAAATCGATTGATTTAAGCTCATTTTTAAAAATATGTCATAACAGTCGTCCACCGATTTATCATTAAAAATATTCTAATACATACTTCCAATCGCATCTTGCATCTAAATAGCGGCAGTATTGTAAGTTGCCATATAACATTTACTTTAATAAAGTAAACGATATAAATTTATTTTTACTAGGTGCAAACTTATGAAACATTTTAACGAAATATCTTGTCGTGATTCAAAAATGGCAAATCAATTGCATGGCATCAGTTAAGAATTCAAATTAAAATTTTCATTTGATATAAAATTTCAGGCTGACAAAATTCCATTAACGTTTTTTACTATCCATTATTTGCAAATAATTAAATGCCTGTAATAGTAATTTGACTTCAATTCGGTCGACTAGACGTCGGCTCATTTTTGTGCAAAGCATCAGAATAATTTTTATTGTCCATAGAATGTCCTTAACAAATATTTAATACACTGTAAAGAAATTTATGATCACGCACAGAAAAATTGTGTTCATTTTATGGACTTGGCACCAGTATAATTTCAACTGTTAACGTTTACCTATTCGCACCAAATATTAAAATCCGTTTAGACCAATTTAGAAAAACTGAACGTTTACATGTCAAATCCAATCCACGATATCCGACATGCAAAATGCAATTGTGTGTTAAGTGTTGCGCACCTAGCAACACATCACTTCAAATATGACCAGAAGGATAAAACAAAGACAGATGGAATGGAAAATATAATCTCGTGCACAGTCGTTTCGTGCTTATTGGCGACTCATCAGTAGGAGCCGGTATTACGCTCTTTACGCACTATACATTTGGATGAGGAATGTAGGAAAATAGGAAGGTACAATGTGATATGTAGTCAGCATAAATTTTAAAAGGAGAGTGACATTGCAATTACTTTTTTGCAGTATAAAAAGCGGTGAATACTCTTATAACTAATACCCAACGGTATCGTCCTATTTTGCAACATTCCTCACCAAAATATAAAATGGGTAAAGGACGTAATACCGGCTCCTACTGATGAGTCGCCAGTAAGCACGAAACGAATGTGCACGAGATTATACTTTCCGTTCATGCTGTCTTTGTTTATCTTTCTGGTCATATTTGAGCTAATTTGTTCCTAGGTGCGCAACACTTAATACACAATTGCATATATATTAGTTCTCCGTCATAATCATTATCTAAATACGAAATGCATATCAGCAATTACTATTGTCCGAGCAAATTTGAATGAAATATTTTTGTTTTCTATATTTATATTCGTATTTGTTTCGCTTGCATTGTTCTAGTTTCGTAGACAATTTGAAAAATCCGTACAAAATTTGTATTTCGTAAATCAAGTTAGCGTATTTGAGATAAGCACTAATTTCTCTTTATGTATCCAGAAACAAAACCTAGATAAACTACCGTTGGATAAATGTACTGACGCATGTTCACTTTATATGGTATTCATCAAAGTAAGACGAGAAACTGAATAACGAAATCAAACCGTAATATCTATATACACTTTAAGCAAAAGCAGCTCTGCCGTCGTAAACTCTATTAGACCCGCATACATTGTACCGGTCTGGAGTTGCCAGAAGCAAAATTGCCAAGTAGTATTGAAAATTAATTTTTTCGGCATTCACCACGTATCTGCACGTGTTCAAATTTAATAACCATTGCTAGCTTAAATGATGTAAGCCACTGATCTGATTAGGCTTATCTTAAGTGGGCATAGTAGTTTTGTCCTTGTTAGTCAGTGTGTCGTTGCGTTCTGACGATAATAGAAGGTCAAAACGCGTCAGTACGCGCCCTTGAGGATAGTTTCTCTTTGTTGCAAAACTGGAATAAAATCAGATCGGTATTTATCTAAGTCACACGAAGTTGTTATATTCACTAACCTTGCAGTCAATAATTGTAGGTTGGAATTTGTGTGTTATTCGTATTTCTATCTTCAAGCAAACGGAAGAGTGTAGCATATCAAAAATTGCACTTTCAACAGGCGCATCAAGCCTAGGCAAACCTAATTCGGGTGTCATTAAATTGAAAAAGCCAAATTCTCTGCAAGGCGGTATGGTAACGGCAAGAAAGAAAGCTACTAACACATCGTCAGCAATCGAGGTTTTTCAGGCAATAACGTCAAATCAGGTGGGCGATACACTGCTTTGTGCATATATGAATACAATTTCTATAATCAACTGTTTTCTTTTGTTTTTTGCTCTTTATATTACCTAAATGAGCGGAAAAATAGTTTGCTATTTGTGTGTTCTTGCTTAAAATTATTTACTAATAAGCTCAGCAAAGCAAATCTTGGCATACATTCACAGGATGCGCATTTTCGGTGATATCGGCTAGAAGTATAACAGGTAAGAAGGTATAATTTCCGTAAAGTTGAAATCATAAATTAAATGTGTAATCTTGTTAGGCACAAATCGTATGTCTACATGAGAATATACCTTTCGTTTATGCTGACTTTGGTTTACCCTTGTGGCACTATTTGAACTTATTTGGTAATAGGTGCGCAAAAACTAACGTATAATTGGATATATATTAGTTCTCCGCTAAAAACAGTATCTAGCTATTATATATTTAAGTGAATTTCGTCATGAGTAACGCGATAGGTGATAACTGATATCGACAAAGGCCCGAGCGTATGAACTTGCTGGAGCAACATGTGTTCATAAATAGTTGTAATTTTCAATTATAGTGAACTTTAGAATACATTGAAATCCATCGTTTTGGTTCCATGTACTGACTCGGAAACCATCGTGTTAGTACCATGTACCTTTTCGGTACCATAATGTCGGTATCGGATACTGACACAATAGCCAGGGTGTTGGAACTCCTTTACAGACTCGGTATATATATATATATATATATATATAGATATATATATATATATATATATATAGAGTGAGTTAGCTGTGAAGTGGCACTGTCGAAGACCTTATATGAAGCTACCTTCACTACTGCAGGTTTACAAAATGGTACAGAAGATTGTACTGTCCAATTTTCCCACATTTCTCACTCAATTATATAGTGGTAAAGGGCGTAATACCGGCTCCTACTGATGAGTCGCCAGTAAGCACGATACGAATGTGCATGAGATTATACATTCCCTTCATGCTGTCTTTGGTTTATCCTTCTTGTTCTAATTAAAAAAAATTGTTATTAGGTGCGCTACAACTAACGCACAATTGGATATATATTAGTTCTACGCAGCAAACTGTATATCACTTTCTTACAGAGACTGTTAGTAGAAAAGTCGGGTGCATCGAGTATCGATCACCCAGCAATAGGGAGTTTGAAGTCTGCAAAACCTTTGTTGTTTTCCACCTGCGAGTTTGCTAAGTTATTGAAAAGTTTCAATTTCACAAAAACTAACCATCATTAGAGTTCGAAATTCCCACAACACTACAATAAATTCGTTTTGTTTATTCACCATACAAGGCTCAGAAAAGTTTCCGATTAGCCAGGTTATTTGCAAACTGCATAAACTAGCGTGTATTTTATTTGTCATGTTATTATAAATGTGGTTATGATAGGCCAAACGTTATGTTAAAATTTTCCGGCCTCTTTCTCGTTTTGCTTTAACAATTTTAGCTGCAAAGTTATAAATATCACAATATATTCTGATGTAAATAGAATTGTCTAAAATAGTTAAAAAAATTACTAGTCTTACGTATTTCACTCTATTGAAAACAATTTTTAATTTTACTATAGTTCTAATTTATCATAAGTCTGTCATCTTAATTAACATGAAATCTTTGAGGAAGGCATACTTTTGGAGTGCCTATAATATGAGGCATTTAAAGTATACACTTTTGTTTACTACTTACACAAAATAACTGCAAAACATTAGTTTTATGAATTTTTTACCCTTTTATGGTCAACATTTTGGCAGTGCCATTTACACAAATTTGCGGAAAGTTAAATACATTCTGTTCTCTAGAAGTCGTGATATTTATCAAAATATCGCCAACTACTACAACACCCACAGGAAAGTTGAAATTATTGCAAATATTTATATTATTACAAATATCGGGTTACTTGGCAAAAAATTTATTTTGATTAGCTTTATGCATTTGAAAATCTCGCTAGTTTAATGTATTCAATAGATTATCGCCTTCTTAAGACTCCAAAATTAACGAAATTATGGTTTGACAGATCTATTGCCGTTAAACATAATGTTGAAACCCTGTTTTCTTAATGAAACCCGTTATGTTTTCGTGAGACTGCTAAACGCATTTCTCGGTGTGCATAGTCCGCACCGCTTGATGAACGAACAAGACGCATATCTCAAAATAAGCGCTCCTTTGGCCATTCTAACAAGAAACAAACTGAATCTTAAAGGCACAAATAAGAAAGGGTTGAATGCAGAAAATCCAACAGATGAATAAGCATAAATATTTTTCCATTAACCTGTTATGCTATGCAAAAAAATAAAATATGCCTTTTAACATTGCGATAGTAAATATTGATTTATTAGGCGCATTTAGCATCCTTTGTCATCATAATTATAATACTATTATCGATTGTTTACTTAATGTAGGCAAAGTGGTAACGCGTTTACCAACTGAAGTTCTGCAGTTCAGACAATCGTGGGATTTCTGCAAAACAGGCATTACCGTTGTTTCTTTTAAGTTGCATTATTAATGAAAACGAAACAAAGACATTAATCACTATCTGTGCCTAACATACAACAAGGTATTCTTTGAATTATTTAATCACAAAAAAAATTTTGCATGTGAAACTATATGCAAAGTACTTATTCACTAGTGAAATTACTTCCAATGGTAAATTTAATGACAGCATAACACCTTAGATTTCTCACGGAATAGTTTTGCCGAAATTATTATGGGAACGATAATTAGTACAAAATACAGTCTATTAAGATTTCAAATTAGATTAGCACCTAGTGGAATTCTGTGTCTCTACCGGTCAGTCATAATTAAAGCTGACTTTGCACTACTTTGCATGTCAGATAAACTGAATATGTAGCATCAATTGCATTCTCATACGAAGTCAGCAAGGCGAAACTTGTAATCTCGGTGATTTCATAACAAGCTTTATTTTATTTGGAGTCGACAATCTACTGGAAAAAACTAAATACTGTTTGTTGTGGAGACCTAATATAAATGAAATTATGTATTAGGTGTTGCGAACCTAGTAACAAATTAGTTCAGTTGTGACCAGAAGGATAAACCAAAGGCAGCATGAACGGAAAGTATAATCTCATGCACATTCGTTTCGTGCTTACTGGCGACTCATCAGTAGGAGCCGGTATTACGCCCTTTAACCGCTATATATTTGGGTCAGGAAGGTGGGATAATGTTGTTCTAAGGATTAAAAACAGGATATGTGATCGTTTACAGTATACAAACTTAAATAACCTTTATTTGAACACCACCCGTAAAATCATTGGTCAGAATGGAAATTCAATTCATGAGAATTGCGCTGATCTGACCTGTGTTTGGTTATCAATGCAGTAACTTCATTGAAATTTTAATGCCATTATGTGCTACTCAAAGATATTTTTTTGATAATCTGCTACTTAAACTAACCAGTCGAACAATTTTCATACTTATACTGTTAATTCTATAATATATATATATATATATATATATATATATATATATATATATATATATATATATAATTTGATTACGATCTAATCATTATACGCTTTCATGAATACATCGTAATTGACAGTAAGGAACGTGAGGATGACATAAAATTTGAATGAATTTTGAAAATTATCTTACGCATTAAAGGTTATAAAGTTCACATATACTAGGATGTAGAAAGAAACTAGCTGTGTACTTAGGAAGCAATATGCATTAGTTAGGATGATACATAAGGTTACATAAGATGGCACAAGTGGAACAGGAAGAATATTATTTTAATACAAATCTTGATCGAAGAATGTAGGAATATGCTTTTAATTTAACACGAAAATGAAACTGTTGTTCACAACAAAGCAAGTTGGAAAATATAAAATTTTGCAGAGCTAATGAATATGCGTCTACATATAATTTTTATTTTATTTTATTGTATTGTATGATAGTGAACTAGCATAGTGGCCAATCTAAAGGATGACTTTATTAGTTGACACATAAGCAACTAGTTTACGCACTATACTATACAGTAGACTTCTCATAGGAGGTTTACTGTTTTTATTTGCATATTAATTGTCTCCGTTTGGAGGACCGTTCCTGCGCGCTAATGGCTGCGATAAGTTTATGTCTGAGCGCTGTGCACAAGCTGTTTTTAAATGTTCTTAAGTAACACATCAGGAAGGAAGTCACGGCAAAGAACGAGCAGAACAATGTCTTAATGTGTATGTACTTTGCCTGGAATGCGAGGACAATAGTGCAGCTTGTAGATTGCCCCTTAAAAAGGCTGTGTTTAAATAAATATACTTCAACGGCGCATATATTTCACTGAGAAATAGCGCAGAATCGAAAACAAAGCGTATGCGCTATGATTTGGTGAGGGCGTAGCGACAGCTTTTCAAAATTAGAGTTTCACCTTTGACAAAGTAAATAAATGCTAGTTTTTTGTGGCATCTACTAAAAGGAGAAGTCCATCGTATATATTGTTGAGTTCATTAATATAAAAAGCATTATAATTCATCGACACAAGTAAGTTTACTTTTGAGTGTACGCTTTATATTGTTTCGAAATAGGAAACAATTACTTAAATTTATAAAAATGATAAATTATTGATAACAAATATATACTTATATGTAATGAATTGCTGCTGTTACCCAAAAAGCTGCTTTTTAAGAGAGCAACGTTTTATATGGATTGGCAAACTCACCACGAGTAGTTACATATGTCAGCTAGTGAGGTAGATAAGATAGTCAGATTTTAGAAAATCGAGCAACCTTAAGAAACTAAATGTACAAATTTGATACGAATCAAAGTTTAGAACAACTTACTTTAGTTACATCCTTTACTTTGTAAATACAGTCTATTGGCAAACACGAAAATACGTTCTCTCTAGTAACGTCCACCTTTATTTGCGCAACTATTTATTTTCAGAATTTCCAATACCAATATCCCTATACTGAATAGCTTGTCTATGTCATTTGTTTCATATTAGCGCTTGATCTAAAATATATCACTAATTACAGCTTAATGAAAATAAATAATATTTAATTCCCTCCAACGGCGAAATTTTATCACTTTAAAAAAATTTTAAACCAAAAATTAATTAGATAACTATTGTGTCCACCTGTATTGGATGGGCCATGCACTCGGATATCGTCTGTGTTTATTATCAGTGTATCGTCCAGAAGAGACTTAGTTACGCCTAATTCGGCAGTTAAATTGTTCATTTTAGTAGTCAGTCCTTGAATCAACGTTCCTAACCCATCAGAAGCCATTTTAAATCTACGAAACATGCTTTATTTTTACTCAACTATATATAGTATTTTGCTCGCATAACGAGCATCGATTTAATAAAACAAATTTACAATATTTATAAATTTATGTTCACTTCGGCTCGAAGTCTGCTTTTATCATTGGGCTGACTACTTCATCCTTATACGGGCGCTTCTGCGAGGAATTTCTGTTGAAATAATGTCCGTCCTAGATAAGACCCTTTGTTCATTCTTTGTCTTAAAGGTGGCTATTACCACAATAACTATCTAGGGTGTCAATTTATTGTAATATGGTTTTTTTAGATAAATCGGAAAGATAATATCCATACAATCAGAATCTTTGCAGCTTTGACCATTTAATACCACACTCTGCAACTTCGCAAAAATAATTTCGAAGGCTGTCGAGCACATGCTAGAAACGCGTAAAACTACAGACGTTAACCTAAACAATCAATGTAACACAGTATCAACATAAATGAACAAGCCCTTTTTATGTGGATTGAAGTTAACCAGCCTAAAAATAAACGTCATAAAATTTAGGGACCTAAGCGTATTTATAACAATTTAGTAAGAAGTCGGGTCAAACACTTTCGAAATATTGATGACAAAATATTTGCATATACATATTTATCCCACCGAGAGCTTCGGTATAATTTTACATGGATAGAATATATGTGATAGCCTGGCTTCCTCCTGCAAATTCATACTGACTCGTATCATAGTCCAGCGTTAAGTTAAACTACAGGTAATTTAGTATGAATTGTTCTATTATCTTCAAGTCAGAAGGATCAAAGGAGATTGATCTATAATAATTAGCATTTGCTGGTCACCTACCTTTAGGCGATGGTTTTAAAATAATTGTTTAAATACTGCCCAAAGTATGCCAACCCCCAAAGTTTAACCTATAAATGAGCAGATTGAAATAAAATTGCATTATGCGCAAATGCAGAAAAATGTCGTTCGAAGTACTTAAGTGATCATTTCGTATCCTCATTTAATTTTCATTATTAAAATGATTTTTTCCAAAATTAACGATTTGTTGGTGGTGCAATAGCCTTACTTTGCATTAACTGCTATAGCTTTATTAACATTTCTATTTAGCTATAAGGTATACACATATGTATGCATCAGCAAAACTTTGCTAACAATCCAATAATAAAGTCACAGCTAATTTGAAAGCAGAAAAATTGAAGGCAAAATATCCGTGTGATAATTAGATGATCGGGTATCTATTTAACATTTGTTATCTTCTCAGTTTTAACACGACCAAAAAAGCAATGGACGTCAAACACTAGATGCTGACGTGTTACCAGGTGCCCGCAATTAAACATTACAACGATGAAATATACAAAGAAGCAAGTTTTTTGCGTTCTAAACAATCGTTTGCACACAACATGAACAAATGTGTAGAAATATTTAAATATGCATACTCAATTATTTCTATCGGGCGAGTTTATATTTACTTGCCTGAAACTGTGTATTGTAATGGACAGGGTAGCTCAGTAGTTCGAGCAACAGATTCCGAAGCAGACATGCCCAAGTTCGAGCCCTGTCTGTGGTAAATTCTGGACAGTACGTTGTACGCTCCCCATAAGGACGAATCTGGTGTACTGGATGAGTTTATTTTCCTACTTCATTCAATGCTTAGTTTATACTGACTATTGTATGCATATAATGAGACAAGTGTTTATATCAAGATCGAAATCTTGATTTAAATAATTGTTATCAACGCTCACGCAACTCCTATTCGTTTAACTACATATATATGTTCAATTCAATACCACATTCCCTCTTACTGTGACGTCTGTTCTATAATGACAGATTTGTGTGGGTAGTTAGAACTTTAGGTTTAAGGGATGTGCCATTCAGGCTCAAAATAAAGGAAAGGCTAACCAAGACACATTAGTTAGTATATAACTGAAATTTGTGTGTGGTATATGGCTAGGCGGCTATGTGGTTAGAGCAAAAGATTCCGAGGCAGACGAGCCCGGGTTTGAACACTGTTAGTTGCGAATTCTTGACAGTACGTGATGAGTTCCCAATAAGGACGAAACCAGTCTATTGGCTGAATTGCCTTATCAATACAATACAATTCTCAGTATATACTGGCAAATGTATATATATAATTGGGCAGGTGCTTATATCAATATCGCAAACTTGATTAAAACAATCGTTATCACCGCCTGCGCAACTCGTGTTCATTTAAATTTAAAAAACGTTAGCCTTGTTAGGAACAACACAGCACGGATAATTAAATGTAGAATTCACTATGGGCATGTGGAAATAAACAGAGTCCAACTGCGGCACATTTCTTGGTCCAATATCTTGTGCTTGTAAAGTGTAATGCAGGTTCCTACTAATGAGCGGACATTAGACAAAAAGCTCTTATGTGTATGAGATGTTAAATGTCGGTCATTTTGACAATATTTACGCAATACCTGGTACATAATTACATTATATTTGTTCTCTGAAATCAAGGGTACATAAATATGATATGGCTCATGAATTTGTCCTATTAATAACAGACTACTTCTACCAACAAAGCATTTGGAGTAGCTATTTATTTTATGTTTATGTAGACAATATCGGACCGTTAACTTTAAGACAGCTATTTCTTTGCATCGGAATGTAAATTGCATTTTATTGCAATAAAAAACCATAAAATTTCCTCTAGGTAACCGAGTAGTTACTGTTTTCCAAAATGCTTCCATATAATTATTTCTAACAACGTGTTAGGTAAACATCGTTAAGTTTCATATATGTTTATTTTATTAAGTACGAATTCACGGTTTTATGGTGAATATTGCTTAGTCAGTGTCATATTCAAAACTTATTTCGTAAACGTCCAGACCTTGGAATTACGAATATTTTGAATATTATGCCTACTTCATCTTCTGTTGTATTAAACATGTTCTTTGGCAATGAAAGTATATATAAAAACATGAACCATTATGTAATTACATTTGTCAGTATAAGCCGAAGCAATGTATAATGAGGTAAAGACAATTAATCCAGTAGACCGGATTCATCCTTATTGGGAACACTTTACGTAGTGTCCAGAATTTGGTGCGTACAGTGCTCGAACTTGGCACGTTTGCTTCGGAATCTGATGCTCTTACCACTAAGCCACCCTGCTGCAGGTTCGAGCCTTAAAAAGACGAAACCGTTCTACTGGATGAATTGATTCTATACTAATAAATGTATGAACATAATGGGCCAGGTGTCTATACCAAAATCACAACTTTGATTAAATAAATTGTTGTTACCTCCCGCGCAACCAATGTTCATTTAGTTATACCCATGGCAGTTTATTTTAAAGATATTTCCAAACAATTTGTATAAAAATAAACCAATGCATACACACATTAGCTTTAAATGGATTGCAGATAAATCTGCATAACAAATAATTGTTAACTGAGATATACATTAATTTAGTTGATACATTCGAAATATAGTGCCTCTTGAGAACATTTGGCTCAAATCGTCCTGCAATTTAATATTGAATTATTTATAAAGGCAAGCTATATATTATCTGCTTGTTTCGCGCGCGTGTATGTGTGTGTAATTATATACCGCCAAAAATCATTTGCCTCACTGATAGTGTACATATTTATTTAACTGTACTATCGGTAAGATTTCCGTTGCGGCAGTTTAACACTGAATTTAAAAATCTACTTAGATAATGCATAAGTTTACTAGCTAGATGTTTTTTACAAATTGCTTGCTACAGTAAGAAATTACGGTTTTTTGGGCAAAGTTCAGTACACACGAAACGGCCTTCAAGATTTGTAAGCATAATATTAGTAATTAGCTAGCAAAAACAAATGTAACGAAATCCAGACTAAACGCTTGAAAACTGCAACTCACCTAACCAATTGATAGGTTTCATTACCTAGTTTCATCAGGGTTGAAATATTGCATTGGTTAGTTGATGGTAATTGAAGAAATATGACGATTTATACTATTTGAGTTAAATAGTACGAGATAAAGCTCGAAAGTCACAATGGCAGAGAAGATTGTGAATGCTGCTATTTAGGCTTTATAAATAGAAAACAATTTGAGCAAATTTGACGAAAGACAATAAAAATAATTTAAATTTGTAAACAATGATCTCGAATAAAAATGAAGAATGTGGTTTTAAAACGAATGGAGAATGAGAATTAATTAAATCAATATTAATTTAGAAGATTTTGAGGTGACAGACATGAAGGGATGAAACGTAGCAGATATTAGAAACGAGCAAGAGAGGAGAGGAAAAGAAATAGCAGGAAGGATAGTGAAGAAAAGCACAAAATAAGAGTTTAAAAAGGTAGGAAGTCTTTCATCGTGAAGAAGAAATGAAAAAGAATATTAATGAGAAATCGCAGTAATAAAATGAAATTTATAATAAACATCACCCTAGCATAGATGAAGAGGTAAAAATGGGGGAAAAAGGAGAGTAAAGTAGAAAGCATCATAGACTAGGAGGATATTAACGAGAAAAAATCGGAATGATTTAGGAATAGATTGTTAACATAACATTGAAGGATGAAAAACTCAGAAGAAGTAACGGTTAAAATGTCGCTTTTTATATTTCGACATGACTTGTGCTAGTGCAGGTGGTAGCATCATTACACATATACATAAATAAATATATATATATATATATATATATATATATATATATATATATATTGCGTAATAAATTACATTCTTAAAGTCTTATTATTTTCACCTATACTGTGGAACCACATGATTTTATTTATAAATTCTTCTTCAATAATGAATCATTGGCTTTAGACGAACATCGTTATTATCATTTCTGTATCAAAACGTTGATGGTGATCTGTTACAGGACACCTCCAACTGGCACTCCACTTTTGACAGTAAGATTCTGGCAAGCTCTGATCTTTACGACTATTTGGCTGTAGTTTAACCTGTTTATATAGCTAGCCAAATACAAAATTGTAGGTAATTTATACTGGAATGACGAGGCAATGAATCGTTACAAAGTTTGTACGAACCAGAAGTAAAATTAGGCTAAAATATAAGCAGTATCAATTTCACCTGCAGCAAAAGGTTTCTCGAATTTAAGAGCATATAGTGCACAAAAATTTTAATAATTGTTCCGACTACAAATCCGTAAGCTCTCAACAGTTCGAGTCATTGGAAAGATAAAAGTGTGAAAATTTAAATGCAGACAGACAATTGACATTAAAAAGCAACTCATACTACAATAGGAGTAATATCATTATCGACTCTCCTACAATGAAAATTGAACATCATTCGCAAAGTAATCTGTGCCAGATGTAGCATACGACGCTGTACTTCTTTGGCGGCACATAAAAGATTTAGAGTATAATTGCTGTAACAAACGAAGGGATACGAGACAAACATAAGAAAAACCAGCGTAAAATTGTGCAGAGGAATGAATTAGAGGTGAAGTGCCAAAAAATCAAAAGTATGCAGGTAATTGAATGGCCAAAGTATTAGTACGATGTACATTTTCGGTTTTATAATTTTGGTATCGGTTATAACACAATAGCCATAGTGTTAGTACGATGTACCTTTTCGGTTCTATAAAGTTGGTATCGGTTACTAACAAAATAGCCATAGTGTTAGTATCCTTTACAGATTCGGTATATATATTATATAAGAGTGAGTTAGCGTGGAAGTCGCATTTTTGAGACTTTATATGATGTTAGCTTCACTATTGTAGGTTTACACATTCGTCTAGAAGGTTGTACTGTCCTATTATCCCACATTCTTCACCCAGATGTATAGTGGTTAAAGAGCATAATACCGGCTCTTACTGATGAGTCGCCAGTAAGCACGAAACGAATGTGCATGAGTTTATACTTTCCGTTCATGCTGCCTTTGGTATATCCTTCTGGTCACAACTGAACTAATTTTTTACTAGGTTCACAATACTTAATACATACTTTCATATATAAATTAGTTCTCTGCAAAAAAATAGTATTTAAATCAATACAATTGACTGTTTCGGGCATAAAATGCACTGAGCCGTAGAAACTTATCATACGAAATGCCTTAAACAATATTTCCACAAATGTCAACCATATATGCTCACCAAGTTAGGCATAGACACTTTATAACTCATATAAATATCTGGTAAGCCGTTCTTTCCGATGGAACATATATGACATCTCTAAAGACCTAAAGTTCTAACTAACTACCTCCGGTCTGTCATTATATACCAGGTTCCATGATTTTTTGTGAAACTGTATTGATTTAAATAATAATGGCAAAACGTTGATAATGTATATTTTGTTAAAAATCATCGGGTATCAAAGGCAATGCATCCAGTAAACTGGTTTCGTTCTTACTGTGATCTCTTCAAATACTCTCGAGACGTTTCCGCGGATTGGATACGAACCTAGAGCACATTTGCTTTAGCGTCTGTGACATTATTTACTGCGTCCTCCGTGCTGCGAACTACACAAACTTTGAAGTTACATACCAACTTATAGTTTCTGGTTAGCTTTTTCTTCAAGCGTAAACTATTGAGAATCTCTTAGAAACGAAAATTCTAACTAGCCATCCGCGATCTGTCATTTTACTACAAACGTCATGCCAATTGCAGAAATAGTATTTATTTGAAGTTTAATGCCTGGATTTTGATTTGATGTATATCGACAGAATCATCAACATAATACATCATGTGACAAAGCCGATTCTTCCAGTAGACCGATTTTATCCAAATTGTAAGCTCTTCAAGCATTGTCCAGATTTAACTGCGAATATATATATATATATATATATATATATATATATATATATATATATATAACACGCACATATAATGCAGCTAAACTACGAGTGTTATTTAGGGTAACACACTTGCCGTTACCAGCAATCAAAGAAAAACAGCCGTTAATGTCGACATCAAATATTATTTATCTGTATATAGTTTCGAGAGCAGTATTTTATATTTTTATGTTTTTTGTTGTATAAACAAAAAATTGTTTAAAACAGCAAATGAAATTTATAATTTAGATTTGTTTAGTCCTTATTAAGCTCGTATCAGTTGACTGCCATAATTTGCACGTCAATGGATCGAAATAGCGCAAATTCGCATTGAACTTTTAACTCATCTATTGTACTACCCAAGACGCGAACTTCATTAAATTTTTAATTTAATAGATAATTTTTTTTCTGGTCAGTTTTTACCTTGATGGTGTCTATATGACATCGTATTGACCTTATTTTAAAGCATATTTCCTCAATTTTTTTACTAAAAGGCAGACACCGAGCCACTAAGTGATGCGATATTGAATGGAAATTCAACTCCAATTTTTAAAAAATATATGGATATGTATTTTTAAAGAAAATAATGCATAAGATAACAAATGAAATATATAATTAAACGAACATTGGTTGCGCGGGTGGTGATAACAATTTTTATAATCAAGGTTGTGGTCTTGATATAAATACCTGACCCATTAATTACTTACATATGTCAGTATAAACTACGAATTGTATAGTGTAGAAAAGGCAATTCATCCAGTAGACCGGTTTCGTCCTTATTGGGAACTCATAATAAATGAAATATATATTGCAGAGTGGTTTCGTCATTATTAAGAATGCATCAAATATTAGCCGTAACTGCCGTGGCCAGAGTTGGAAACGCAGCACATTTTCTTCAGATTATTGTCACTCATTGACTGCACAATTCTAGTTTCGCATAATGAAGCAATTTGATGATAAAATCGATGTAAAAAAGGCGAAATTTGAATAGAAGTAGCATAAACCTACTTAGAGATGTATAAAACGGACAAATTACATGTGATTTCCACATTTCCTGTTACAGTGGATAAGTTATTGAACCCCAAAAAACAATTTTCGAAGTTCATACTCCAGCCTCAGCAATTTTGGAAAGTAATTAGCGATTAACAAGATAGTACAGAACATGTGTACCCATCGAATTAATTTTTTTCTTTGAAATTTTAAGAAAACAATGTCAATATATAATAAAACCCTTTCGTAATACTTCAATTTCATATCATTTACCAACTTAGTCTATGTTGTAGAATAAGAAGTCAGACAACGGAAGTGTGCACGTTTTGCTTAAAAGCCATAACAGAAAGTCAACTCCATTAAAATGCGATTTATATATATATATATATATATATATTTGCTGATAGGCTCACCTTGGGTTGCGCAGTGTATGCGGTGCAATAATATGCAGCAAATATGCCACAGTTAAAGCCACGGGTGGGGCAATTTGGCGAAACGCCTGATGAGTACCAAATAAGGTTAAATCTGGTCTAGATGATGGAACTGCGGTTGCTATCCTAAGCACTGTTACGGATATGATGATAATATGTGCATAATAAAATCCCGTCATAATACTAGAATTTAATATCACATCCCGAGTTGGTATGGTATCTGATCTATAACGCCAGATCGAACGCGATGCCAAATAGGTTTAACCCGAAGTATGGTCTGACCACAAGGCGTATGATGGTATGTACCTGACAATTGTAAAGATTGCGCGGCTTGAGTATTGCCGTGGATGAATTTCAAGAAACAGAAGAAACCTTACTCTGATTTACTAAAAAAATCGAAAATTAAAATATAAGGAATAAACCTGTGAAAATGATGAATTTGTAGACTATGAATGATATGGAGAGAATTGGCAATTGATCTTTGGCATCCAACCTCGTGATTTTCCGTGTACTAAATGCCGTATTAACTTTAACACTGGGAAAGTTCTCCTTAGTTATTCTATTCAGCCGCGGTGCAATTGTTCTCACGTATGTGCGGTAGCACATTTATCGGACGTACGAAGAAGCAATTGATAAACAGAATCCAGCAGCATTTGCCACAGAAATTGACTAACAAAGGCTAGGCACCGTCAGGAAAATCAGCTATTTCCGATCATATATTGGAAACGGGACACCCAGTCAATTCGACCGATTTCTCAATTCTACATAAAACAAAATCAGAAAAATTATTATTTATTTATGAAGCCCTTTAAATAAAACAACAAGCACCTGACCTAAATATTCAAAAGTTTCATCAACATGATATTCTAATCGCCTGGCCAAGAATAACAAAATTCAACAACAATTTAATAGTATCAAGGCAAGACCTAACAGGCCTTCGACTAGAATCAACAAACATTCATTTGGATTGGCAACAAATTGAAGAGAAAATAACAGAGGTGCATACGATGACACAATTTTCCAAACAATATGTGCGTTCAACAATGCAATCCACACTGGCGCTGTCACCATGTGCAGAACACAAATTTGCGCAACAAGGTAAAACGATAAACTACACTGGGATAAATAGCACTTGCACATGTAACAGCGAAAAATGCGCACAAATGGTTAATTCTCAAGCCATCAAAACAATAATGAGAAGATCTCAGACATAACTTTGCAATACAGCGAGAATGACCTTTACATGCAAATAGGCACACACACAAACACATACGCATACACACTTACCAATCAACCAAAACAAGAAATAGAAGTAAAAGTGAGTCAGATTTGTTACCTAGCATAATCAATTGAAAACCCAGAATGTATATAAATGATTGATTGTCGACCGATGTTTAGTATTCACGAAATAAATGGCCTTTATCCACTTTATCATTAATGTGTTTTGTCTTCCTAATTAGAAATATAATTTGTAATATTCCAAGGTAATTTCATAATAAAGATATATATATATATATATATATATATATATATATATATATATATATATATAAAGTCTGCCTCGGGAATCTGTTACTCTAACCACTAAGATATACTGCCGCACGTTACACTTGATTTTGGTTTGATTTTCCATGAAGTGGTGCCTATAGTTAGTCTATTATGGCCTAAATTTCCAACTATCCGCCCAGCGTAATCAATGATCATTTAATTATTGAAATGTTAAATTAAATAACACTTCCCTAGGTAGTGAGGTGTCTTTTATATATTTAGAGATTGGGGTTTGAATTTTTATATACGAGGAGTTGCCATAAAGGAATATCTAGCAAATTAAAATTGCTTAGAAATAACCTAAAATTGTGTATAACCTCCTGCAGGGTAGCTCAATGGTTATTCACAGTTTCCGGAACAGACTTGACGAAGCTAGAGCCCTCTCTAGGGCAAATTTTAGAAAGTTCATGATGGGTTTCAAATAAGAATAAAAATGGTCTACTGGATGAATAGCCTTTTCTACATTACTCAATGCTTCGTGTTTACTGTTAAATGTATGTATACAATGAGAATAGTGTTTTTATCGAGATCACAACACTGAGTTATACAATTGGTATCAACGCCCGTGAAACCAATGATTAGTTAACGGGAGGTCAAGCTCGATTGCTTGCTTAGAATACACAACAACGAACTAGACGTACACTTTTACTTAGGCTTTATAAAATTCACCCATTTATGTCTAGTTGATGAGATAATGAATTTTGTCTGTTTTACTACGAAAGCATTATACTGCAACTTGACAAATTGAATTCAGTTTTTGCCGACATATTTCCTAAGTGCAATCTACCAGGCTTATAGATTCGAAACATTAGCCTATTTACGCACAATTATATCAAATATCTCTGAATTGCCATGACTAATACACTAACATTGCTGAACGCCAATTAAGAAATAGTCAAACCATATTAAATGTAACTGGTATATGAATTTTAAGAACAAAAACAAATGAATTAAAATTCTATTAATTATATTGTACATTTTGTTGTAACCATTGTTAGAAAAGATTTAAATGGTACATTTTATAACGAGAATTGACAATTTTAAAAACAACAAACCCAAAGAAAATATAAGCTCCGGAAATGTGGCATTAGTTTTAACAGTTAGCATTTTTCAGAAACAATGAGACAACAGAATGACCCGGATAAATATATACAGAATATTTTAACAAAAGTTAATTTAAAAAGAAATTTTAAATAAAAAAGTAAATTAAAGGCGAAAAGCTGCAAGTAAATAACATTTAGTTTTTGAGGAAAGTAAACTTAAACGTTAGCATTTAGTTATTTTGCTTTAATATAAAAAATATGCTAAACTGCTTTAAATTTTAAATTATACATCAAGCATATATTGTCTTCCACGTTGTACTATATTATATATATATATATATATATATATATATATATATATATATATATATATATATATATATATATATATATATATATATGAAAAATTGTGGACGCCAAACACTCTGCATCTAAACTGTCACATCTAATGATAAAACGACTGTCGGTCGAAGGTACTGATACCTTTAAAATTACCACGGACATCATCAGACAACCTGAAAAGGAATATATTTTTGCGCAAAACTGGATTAATCGAAATAACTTAATCTTCATTTTAACAAAAGTAGTTAGTTTTCCAGTACTTTTATTCTTTTAGACAATGTTAAGGTCGATATAGGCAGGCGAAATATTTTGGTGAAGAAAGAAAACTACTCGAAAACTAACTGCTTTAGACAAACGCAGATCAGATAATAATCATCAAAACACGACGGTAAACTGCCTAACGAGGATAAAGCTGCAATGCATCTATAACAAAATTTACGAATCAATTAAGAAATTTGCTGTTTGAATTGTTGAAACTCAAACTCGAGTATATATCATCATCAGAAATCATGCATTGCAATACAAGTCCATTTGAAACTAATGTTTCACTGCCATACAACCATAAAACCAATATTATTAGAACTAATAATGACAACAATCATAATTTAGGCACACATATTAATAGAAAGAGATTTATGAGGAGAAGACTTAGCTAATATACGAGTATTAACCTAGATAAGAAGCAGAATTGACGCAAACTAAACATGTACACAACTCATTTAGAACCAAGTCCGCTTTAAGGCAGGGCGGTATCAGCATAACAGCATTCTTACGGTTTTCACTGTATCATGCCATAAACACAAGCAAATGTTGTAGCTAACTCTGCAAAACTAAGACAAGAAAGTTACGAAGATGATTATATTAGATATTTGCAACAAGATCGCCATTGCTCTCGACTCGATGCCATATCACGCAGGATTTCCAAACAAGATAAATGATGTGCACATGAACTCCATCATGACAGAAATGTGGGTCCCGTACTACCCAATTTGGATGTTGTTGACTTTGAATGTTTCTGTCATGGTAAAATCTGTAAACCTTGTTTCTCACGCCGATCTGTCGTTGGGTGGGAGAGTAGTGCTCTACCGCATAATTGAATTGATTGCATACGTAAAACGTGACCAAGCGAACGAAGTTGATGGAGACTTATTGGTTTTTCGAACGAGGAGCACTGGTTTTCAGATTTCAGGAATACGCCTACGGATGTCAGCATTGGTAATACTTTGATCTAAATTACATATGCTATGCTTCTAAAACAGGTTGATAGTTACCACGAATTGCGAACGTTGGTTTTCGCTTTGCACTAGCTGTTTCGCAAATATTTGATTTACTCCCATTTCCAAGTACGCATCGAGTTTGGCTTTGTGGTGGCTAGACGCTGATTCGTCCATTTCCTCCGAAGGCTTTAACATCGTTTATAAAAACCACTGAAAACTAGGCACGATCTAATCTTTGTTGACTGGCTACGCTTCGGTACAATATTTCCCGTACGTCCTCAGGCCTCTAAACACGCACACAGTACAATGCTCACAATTGCAGTTTTACGCAAATGTGGTAACCACGTTGACTCACTGATGGTTTTAAACTGAACTCTATATATGCATATACATGGACCACATAAAAGCACCAACTCAACAACTCTCTCTCTCTCTATATATATATATATATATATATATATATCCCGCAAATGGCAGACTCAACCTTTAATTCAATACAATTGCAGCCATCTCAAATTCCCAGTATACGTAATCTCATCAAGTGTGCAGAGTTTAAATGGGAGGCGGAGAGATAAAGTATCGAACATGTGTGGTATAACCGTACTGTTGTGATGTCACGGTCATTGAATTTCAAATTCAAAACTGACAAAAACCAACAGACTTGATTGTTGACACAAATTATGTGAGTAAGCGGCAATGAAAGTTAGCCCGATAATAATTAGGTGAAATCCAGGTTCACGCTCAGGTTATGACCAAACAAGGAGAGCAAGGAATAAATAGTAAGGGAAAGATATAGATAGCTTATATATAGGTATACAATATCTAATACTATTCATGCACCTAAGTTAACCAACTTAAAGAATGAAATATAAAAATATATGTCCATAGATATGAAATGAATTATACATATATGTATATATATATATATATATATATATATATATATATATATATAAAGTATGTGTCAAATACTTTTACAAATAAACGAACATTGGTTGCGCGGGTGGTGATAACTGCTTTACAATCAAGGTTGCGATCTTGTTATAAGCACCTGACCCATTAATTAATGACACATGTCAGTATAAACTAAAAATGCATAGTGTAGAAAATGCAATTCATTCAATAGACCGGTTTCGTCCATCTTTTGGAATTCATCACGTACTGGCCAGAATTTGCCGCGGACAGCGTTATTAGCTAGGCACGTTTGCTTCGGAATCTAGTGCTCTAACCACAAAGCCACCCAGCCATACACTAAACTACACACAATTTTCAGTTATATACTGACTAATGTAACTCGAGTAGTCTATTTTTACTTTAGGAGGAGCTCATATGGCATCCATTTAGACCCAAAGTTTCAACTAACCATCCAAAATCTATCATTACCGAACAGACACCACACAACATGGGCCAGTGGTGACTCAGTGGCTAGAGCACAAGATTCCGAAGCAGTAGTGCCCAGGTTCCAGCCCTATCCGCGGAAAATTCTAGTCTGCGTGATGAGTTCCGAATAAGGACGAAATCGGTCGACTGGATAAATTGCCTTTTCTACACTATACAATTCTTTGTTTATACTGACATATATAAGTAATTAATGGGTCAGGTGCTTATATCAAAATTGCAAACTTGATTATCGTATCTTATACATCTATCCATTTCTATATGCATATGTATATCTTCAAAATGCTTTATATAAATATATAGAATGCACATATATACATGAACAAATCCTATACATACATAATTATGCAAATACATACATATATATATATATATATATATATATATATATATATATATATATATTGATACATTTTGAAATAGATATAAGCAACGGTGTGATTTTATATATATCTATGTCCACAACTTATATAAAAATATACGAAACACTTAAATACTCTTCGTTTCTAAAACTATAGTAAAATTTTTAATAATCTATATTCCACGCAGCTGTTTAACATTCGTTCACCATTATCGTTACGCATCGAGCTTAAACTATATCTTCCATCGAAATGAAATAAGCCGTTACTTAAATGCCCAACCCGTGCAATCCTGTTACCCGTAACCAAGAAATTATCAGAAATTCTTTTGTAAATAGCTTAGGCCGAATGAAATGTGTCTTTGCTGTCTTCGGTGCTGCAATCGGTGGTTGCGTATGCAGAAACAACGAAAAGTCAATGTTGATTAAGGTATATGGCATGAATTTTAATAGATGTTTTAAGCGTGCCGCACAATGTCGGCTGTTTACTGAGATTCATGCGGTTAAGTAGAGTTCAACTTGCCTGATAAGAAAAAGATAGACGCCCCAATATCCCGGCGTGAGAATCTCCGTGGAACCGGATGCTCGAATCCAATGACACGTAGACAAGGATGATGCACTCAGTTCTGTAATGCTCGTAGGACCACGTATTCTTTTCTTCAGATACAAAACATACATCTATTTCTAATTAATCTAACTTACTTGCAGGAGTTTCTAATTGTTTAGTTTTTTTAGTGTACGCACATCAAATGCGCGTACGTTAAAACCTAACCTAGGCTTGATTAATGATAGTTTACTTGAACTATTTTGTTATTTCACAATCCAATATTTGGCTCTGTGATACGCTCAACACACACTATATTCATAACGTCTGAAAGAACGTTATAGCTAGATTGATTAAAGGAAAGCGAAGGAAAAAGGCAGAAAAAGATGTCGAGGTGTCTGCAGTAGTCTGATTTCGCTTATCCATCCTGCACGAATCAGCATATAATGTGACCATTTTTGTCCTGCGCCATGGCCAATGCAATAAGGAGACATTACATTTCGTACATTTTATTTTTATGCGTTCAGATTTTTCCTTCTCTTAGATAGTCTGTTAACCAAGACCGATGTACAATACCTGCCCAGATGCCAGTCGCCAAAGTTTCCTTAAGCAGCCGAAACCTGCCCTTCGTGTTTGGCACGATTTCTCTCATTTCGTCACTTCCACTTTAACACTAAGTTTTATTGCGTAGTTAGACAGAACTCGAAGCCTTACATGAAATCTTATGGTACCTGTATCCTATTAGATTCGGCACGGTTCAAGCTACCGTTCTCGGGTTGACTAGTCCGATGCAGTTGGTTGTCAGGTCGGAAATTTCTGTGGCTACGGACCAGAATTTCAGGATGAGTCAGCTGAAGGGTGGTGCCGCAATGTTTGGTGGTTCAACAGGCATTAAACACTTAAATTCATCCCAGTAGTCATTGCTATTATTATTTTCCTAGTAGTTTGTTTTGAAGTCCTCTTACTGTTTAATTGGATGGGGTTGTTTTGCTCCGCGCTGTTTTATCGAGTTTTGTGTGGAAGAGCTCATGCGTTGCACGCATATTTGGAAATATTAATTTTTGAGCAAAACCTATTTGAGCACGACCAACTCCAGACAGCTGCACAATAGGCGAAGCTGACTTTTCTCGAATTTATCGTCCAAAGTATGCGGACTTTATAGGACTAAACAGTGCAAATATTGGAAAACAATTGCCAGTCGCTCAACCAGGAAGTTAATGCATTCGTGCGGTGAAAGTTGTGTGTAAACTTAGCTTAATCTGAGCAATCAGGTGTATTTTCCATGCATAATCTTGTGCGGGTTATGTTTTTAATTTGTAACATAATAGTAGTTATGCTTTCTTTCCGAATTTTGTTAATGCGGGACTATTGATAGCACTCGTAGGTCGGTAAAATCTTGAAACCTTGACATGTCAAGGTGCACAGTTGCTGTTTCGCATTAATTGGTGGGTTCTCACTTGTACCTTCACTAAGAAACCGCTCATGAGCTGTTCGTCTGAAAATGACGTTGGAACCAAATTTTCCGCATTTATTCCGAACATTCGGGACTTCATTTCCAGTACGATCTTCAGGGTAGACACCATACTCAAAAACAAAAAAAAGCAATTTGTTGCAAGTGTCTGTTTAGAAAATTGTGTAAAGAAACAGATTAAACAGCGTAATTTTATTCGAATTAACAATTGTTCATCGAAATTAGTTATACCAAAATGGGAAATTCCAATGCAACCGACATGTAACAATTGTCAGTGCGTTGCGGCTGGCGGTAGTTTTGTTATGTTGTTCGACGACTGGTTAAATACAATGGGATTGGTGTTTACTTCAAGCTCGCAAACTTGATTTAAAGAAATGTAACAATTGTGTTTTTAAATATCGAATAGCTATAGATTTACGTTTCGAATGTTAATTTGACATGCGAAAAACCCGGTAAACTGGTTATGAACAATGCAGGTAATCCGAATTTACACAATCCTTATTTTCCCTACATTTTGAAATATGGGCAAAATTTCTAAATATAATACATTTACGTATGTAATTTAACTTTAATTGTGCAACATTCATCTATGCTCAATATCTAGGACTATCAGTAACAGCAGTAGATTTGGTTTTCCAGACATCCACAGACTGACAGAAATAGTATAATCAATACTGATAGGTGCAAAACATGCTTGTTCACTGGGTGACAGACGCATTGTTCGCAGTCCTCGAGATACTTTATGTCTCATAACGCCTAATGTGTGAGGTTTAACCCAATGTAGCCGATTCCCAAAAGAATTATATACTTTCGATTTCAGAGAACTAATAGGCATAAGAGCTGGCATATCTAGAAACCAGTTATTTTTTCTAACTAGATTTGCATGAGAAAAACGATAAATATATGCCCAACTGCTGCATGTCGTATTTTCTGACGGCATTTGGAGGAAGTCTACATTACGCCACCAAACCAGCCATTTATTTGATCGAGAGCAGTTCTACCTTCTACAGGCAGGCGAGGGTGTGCACTGGTACTGTTCTTCAAGGGCAAACAATTATTCTATAAATTTACTGAGAATATGGTTTCGTGAAGAAGCTTAATTTAACTAGAAGTGAGAAAACAAAACTTTCTAAACAACGGTACTTTATCAGAAATCCCACACTATGACCTAATTTTGCAGCAGCTTTCAAAGTTTCATGGCTTTCGTGTCAAAATGCAATAAAACGTGTAAAAGTTAACCATTCGTGGTTGCGGAGTTGTTTGATTCATGCATTTATGCATTAGGTTTCGCGTACGGAGAAACACGTTAGTTCAAGTAACGCCAAAATTATTAGCGTAATTTGCCTTATAAAATATTTGTAATCTCAAGTAGGTAGAATTTTTTTAATTCTCAATTCCATTGAAATGTACTTTTAACAAAATAACGATCATGTTATTTTTTCGAATTCTGTCAATTTTGCATAAATTGAATATGCTTCGAAATCAGCTTTGTGAAAGTCATTAATTGAAGTTGACTCTATAATTGGCTCCAGTACAGACGTATTGCCGATTTTAATGTCCTATAGTCCCATATTTGTTGACGAAAAATATCTTTTAACTTCACGGCGTAGTGCCGGTTTAATTAATATGTCACTAGTAAGCACGAACCGCATCTCTACACGAGATAGAATTTTTTTCTTATTATTTGAACTAACCTGCTACTAAGAGCACTATTTCTAATGCATCACTGTTTGTTAATTAATGCTCTACTACAAAGGCTTAATTAAGAGATTTTGTAATAATAAATTGCCTATTTATTCGACCGGAAGTTTGCAGACTGAGTTGCATTGTGTGCGTTATATTCTTATCTTAAAACCAATTATGAATGTGTGTACTGTTCTTAAGAATCCGGTGCCAATTCACTTACAAAGCAAAGATTAAGAGGCAGTGAGGCGCATAGAAGTTAAATTGCGTATCACGCTAGCATTCAAACATTTTGCAGGTGATCTTGTTTTAACTACATCTACCACTTTAACTCATTTGCGAAGTATGAAAGAAAACATACTATCACAATCTTCAGCCAAAATTATCTTGAACTGGATTTGAACCTATGGACAAGATGCGGTAGAAGATTAAATCTACAATTGTCGGTGTATGTAGCTATCTCGCGTGTGCAAAGAAACATTAGTGATTCACTCACGTCTATAGTTTAACACGTGTTGCCTTATGCAAAAAACGACAAACCTTCAAAACGATTTAACATTTTTATTAAAGCTAAATTTGCGGATATGCTGCGTTATATAGAGGTGGTTGTAATAGATCAACATTCACGTGAACTGTGCGAACAGAAAGAATTTTGATCGTGTCCTGGCATTACCATGGAGCTTTTGTGTCCAATGCAAAAATTATTAGCTGTTTCAACCCGGTTGAACGTTCTAAATGACTAACGATGACTGACATGTCCTACCAAAACCTGTATATGTCCCATGGGTTTACGTCTTATTTGTCATATCTTCATTTATAACGCAACGATAGGCTTTAGTCTCGTCTATTTAAATTCGTTTAAATATTAAACATTTTACTTTACTTTTAGCTAAATTAATTTGAATTTAATACAACTAACGTAAATGCCTCACAATAATGTTTTATCATTTAAGCGGAACATTTATACGCGTTAAATATTGCCATTAGCCAGTTCACTGCATCTTATTAACTCATTTGCGATAAAAATAGAACACGGGAACCAATTTTGTTTAACAAGGTGAGGCGGACCATATCTAGAGTAATTAGAAATTATATATCAAAATATAGTCAGATAATTTTACACATGCTTAGTAATAAAAATTAAAAAAAACAATTAGCTCATCGGTTTAAAAATAAATTAAAGTGTGTAGTGAAAAATAAATTGTAACTAAAATGAGCCCATCTTAGTTAAATTGAGGAAGTCTTTTCATATTTGTATTATAGAATATCAAACTTGATAGAACTATTTATATGCTTATTTTAATAGAAAAATCACTGGATGAACTTAAATAGAATTAAGTTGTATTATAAATATACTTAAACCGTTTTAGTATGAAAACACACTGCAAAAATCATTGCAAAATGTTTCGAATGCTAATCTAGAAATCAAACAAATGTTAACTAATGAATAAATACATTAATTAGTTAATTAATCAGATGGTCAATCAATTAGTTATTCATGTAATAGAATATTTCAAGCGAATCAAATTCCTAAGCAAACCGTTTTTAGATTCACAAACAACTTATCTGCCCAATTAACCGATAAATTATTCATTCAATTAATCAGCCGGTTGGTGTTTTATTTATTTTTCATAAATCCATCAATTGTTCGATCAATAACCTGTTGGTCCATGAATTGGTAGTGCTTTGGAAAACACTTAGCTTATCAACTCACGTTGAATTAATCGATATTTACTATCTAAATAAACAAATAAATAAAGTTGTCATTATCAAATGAATCGCGCGTGACAGTTAATACATGAATAAGTAAAACTCACACAATCATTCTAACGTTTGTTGGATAAAAGAAATTAATACACTCCTTAATACATTCGTCAGTCAGCAAATGTAAAAAAGACATCAAAGGCTTTTTTGTTATTTTTGCATCTAATAAAATAAGGCAAAACATTTTGCTCTATGAGCAAAAAAATTTATTCATTTCCACGCGAGTACAAATTCTTTTTCCCTATTAAAAATAGTCTGATAATAGTTTTTCTTGTCAACTTGAATAGAAAAAAAAGGAATTTGGATGCAAAATAATTTTACTGCTATTGAATAAAAATGTATATTTATCTAAGTCAAAATAAATTTAGGCTGGATAATTGGAATGTACTGATACTGGTCTACTATAACACTACTTTTAGGTTGGTTGCGTATTTTCAGCTATGCAATCTGACCACACGCGTGTTATGTATCTTTTCATGCTTTTTCGATTCAAAGTAGGGGGGGTTAATCATGATTTTGATGGTTTAAAACAGAATTGCCGACTTTTCGGGAGGTTTCTTGGAGAAGTATGGCTCTGTGAAAGCATTTTCTAAATGCGCTACTGAAGTTTGACATGAAAAATAATACAAAGAGTATGTGGATTTTGTGGGGGTGTTGGGCATGTCACTAAAAATTGACTGCAAAGTTACGCTTCAAGATTCAATTCGACAACACACAAAAACTCGAGGGGAAGAGCCTGATTTACTTGTAAGTATGCCAGCCGATCAAAATAGTGAGAAATATATTTGAAAATTTGAATTTGCCGCCATTTAAATTTCAATAAAATATATGACATAACTCTAATGCTTCTACACTATGACTGAGGTTTGTAACCAAATGAAGATATATGAAATCGGAACGATTTATAATTGTTTGGTGTTAATTGAGGACATTCATATAGTTTTAGGTTGATTGAAGAGCTTAATGACTGACTTCTCTCTCTCTCTCTCTCTCACAGAAATGACATATATGAGTGCGCATTAAAATAAAACGCACGACTGTATAAACAATGGTTGGTTCTTATCTCATGAACGCAAACTGATGTCTATATTTAAAGCTATTGTAGAAAGCAGTGTATGCTTAGATGAAGATTTGGCATAAAAAACATGTTACACGACAGAGAATAGATGATTTACTTGATTCTCGGGTTGCATTCCGATTTGTTCGCATCCGCTGTCTTCCTGATTTCCATAGATATTTCGATTTCCGAGTACGGATATCTTTTTCAATGGAATGCACATCACCCACTAAGTTGACAATCAATATGTCACGTGGAGATTTTAGTTTAAACTGTCCCATCTATACTTGTTGTTAGATCTTTTAAACATAACTTGTTTTTTTAATACTAGGTAAGTGAATGTCAAATTGATTTGTGTTTATGCCTACATGTGTACACTCTGCGAAATGAGATTACAGTGATTTAATAACAATTACTGACGACTCACTAGATAGGCGTACGTCATGCCTGTGTGTATGTGATCTCGTTTGTTTTGGATTGAGGAGTAATCAATTAATGCACGTGTACACTCATCCCAGTGAAATTACAGCGATTTAGCAACATCTGATTATTCACTGGATAAGCGTATGTCACGTCTGTGTATTTGTTTGTATGTGTGTGAGTGTTTGCGTAAGACTGAGAAATAATCTGTTTCATGTAATTACCGGCACGTGTAACAGTCATAAAAGTGAAACTAAATTGAAATATGTCATTTCGTAAATGCACACGCCACACCTATTTTTAGACGTACTTTCCTAAATGAAGTAATTAAGAGTGGCATCCCGGTGAGGAGGGGGCAAGATACTATGAATACAGTAAATAATTAAGAGTTAGCAAAATTAATTAAAAACGGATAAAGTGTTTTAATTCCACTTGACATATTGATTGTCAACTTAGTAGGTGATGTGCTTCCCATTGTAAAAGATATTCTTACCCGGATATCGGAATATCTGGGGAAATCAGGGAGACAGCGCATGTAAACAAATCGGAGCGCAACCGGAGAATCAGGTGAAGAACGGAAAATATAATCTCATGCACATTCGTTTCGTGCTTACTGGCGACTCACCAGTACAAGCCGGTAATACGTCCTTTAATCAATTTATATTTGGGTGAGGAATGTTGGATAATAGAACGGTACAATCTCCTAGACGAATGTGTACACCTGCATTAGTGAAGCTAACATTATATAAAGTCTCGACAATGCGACTTCAACGCTAACTCACACTATATAATGTATATACCGAGTCTGTAAATGATACTAACAATATTGATATTGTGTTAGTAACCGATACCAACATTATAGTACCGAAAAGGTACATATTACTAACACTGTGGTTTCCGAGTCGGTACATGGTACCAACATGATGGATATCAATGTATGCTAAAGTTCATCGAAATTGAGAATTAAAACTATTACTGAACACCTGTTACTCCAATAAATCCATACATTCTGGCCTTGATTGATATCATGTATCACATTTCGCGGTAAGCAAGACATTATTCAATTCAATAGATAACAGTTAAATAATTTTTGTTGCGAAGAACCAATATATATGCAAGTATGTATTAGGTGTTGCGAATCTAGTAACAAATTATTTCAATTGTGACTAGTAGGATAAACCAAAGACAGCATGAACGGAAAGTATAATTTCATGCACATTCGTTTTGTGCTAACTGTTATATATTGAATTGAATGATATCGCGAAAAGTGAAAATAATATCGATTATGGCCAGACTGTATGGATTTACTGGAGTAAGAGGTGTTCAGAAATAGTTGTAATTATCAATTTCGGTGAACTATAGCATAAATTGATATCCATCATTTTGGTACCATGTACCGACTCGGAAACCATAGTGTTAGTAACATGTACCTTTTCGGTACTATAATGTTGGTATTGGTTACTAACACAATAGCCATAGTGTTAGTATCCTTTACAGACTCGGTATATATATTATATAGAGTGAGTTAGCGCTGAAGTCGCATTGTCGAGACTTTATATAATGTTAGCTTCACTACTGCAGGTTCACACATTCGTATAGGAGATTGTACCGTCCTATTATCCCACATTCCTAACCAAATATATAGTGGTTAAAGGGCGTATTACCGGCCTGTACTGATGAGTCGCCAGTAAGCACGAAACGAATGTGCATGAGATTATACTTTCGGTTAATGCTCTCTTTGGTTTATCCTTCTAGTCACAACTGAACTAATTTGTTACTAGGTTCGCAACACCTAAAACATACTTGCATATATATATATATATATATATATTAGTTCTCCGCAACATACAGTATTTAATCAGGTGAAGAATTGGTATATTGCTCATATTAGAACAGGCCACCTTCAAGAGGTATATATGTTAAAAGTATATCATGATTGATTTATTATACTTTGTTCCTTTGAGTCTGCATTGGTTTCCTTTGCTCTGAAATTGTAAAAGATTTGCAAATAAAATTTTTTTAACGATTGTTTATTTTGTTTTAGTATCATCTTAAATCAGAATCACGATTATCCCTTCTTTGATTACATTTCGGAGCTTGGTTTCTGATTGCATAGTAAGCCCTCAATATTTCCGATATTGTTTATCTCTTTCGGCCAAAATGATAGTTTTGATGCTAACATTAAAATACAACAAGGAAGTTCACATTAAGAAACCATATTTCTTGTTACCAACACATGAATAAAGCGTACGACCGCGCTTTAAAATTTTATCTATGATTAGTCTATCCAATATTTCCGATCGCCGTTCCTTTATGTCCAAGCTAATAATAATGCCTTCTATTTAGCCTGTATGTATATTATTATTTGTTGCTTCGTATGACACAGTAAATTGTAAAATAAGTAGATATATGCATAAAAAAGTGGATGACTAATATACTTAAAAGCATGTCATAATTACTATACATGTCCGTAGCTTTGCGGTAACGTTAGTTAGAAGTGATTGGAACAGAAAGTTTATATGCGTTCTGTGTGTGTGTGTGTGTGTGTGTGTGTGTAAATATGTTTGTTAAATGAAAGAAGCGCTGACTTGATCCTGGAACTCCTTGTTGAAACGACAGACTGGTGAACGAACCGGAAAGAATAATGAAGTTATGTTCTCATCTAGCGATTGGGTTCAAAATTGCATGAAAGGATTTACATAACAATTCCTTTGGAATATGTATTTCTTATATGACATGGTATCGTTTAAACGTGTTAAAATAAAAGAAAATTTTGTTAAAACAATAAATTTTCTTCAGATGTATCCAGAATGGACCACACACACAAACACACATTTATTTATATATGTATAAGTTTTATGCTGGAATTTTATTATATACATGCTTTCATAAATAAACTAACTACTACATACTATAGCTTAAGCAACTCATCACGTAGACCTATTTCGTCCTTAATGGGCAATTATAAAGTATTTGTCAATATTTTCGCGATAGGAGTTTGATCCGGTGAAGAATTTCTTTAATGTTTTGCACTCATATTATAAAATTACAGGCGCTACGGTAGGCAATGACATTATTAATTTTCAAACACTTACGCACACAAACACACACACACACACACAAATACACATATATATATATATATATATATATATATATATATATATATATATATATATATATAGAGAGAGAGAGAGAGAGAGAGAGAGTTCTCGATCGGGTGCCGAATAAAATTATCTGCATTAGTTAATTTATTATGGCGTGATACCGAGTTTCATTTATTCAAGTCATATATGTATTGCTGAGTTAATAAATCTTCTATTTATTTAATCAAATATTGAATAGTTTTCGGATAATTTCGCAAGTTCATGTGTATGGTCTGTGGCAATTGATAATTGATATAATGTCAGAAAAATTGTGAAAGAATGAAACATATAATGAACGTGAAATAAAAGGCAATAAACACTCACTTATGTACAATGGACAGGAATATATTAATTATGTGTTAAATAAAACACTATTCACCAAACTGGAACATAAAGAGTAATTACGAAGCTATACGTTAAGTAACTTTGTCTTTATCAAGATTAGTTCAATATTTTGTTTGTCTTAGAAATATTACTAATGCAATTACTATAAACAGGCAATAAATAAATATATACATAATATGACTTGTCACAGCATAGCTTCGAGTTACTCTGAATAAGATAAAACAAAAAACGCCCACATCAGGACGAAATTTGACGTGAAAACCAAACAGAACAAATATTTTACAGTTAAATACTGTTTTTTGCGAAGAACTAATATATTTGCAAGTATGTATAAGGTTTTGCGAACCTAGTAACAAATTAGTTCAGTTGTGACCAGAAGGATAAACCAAAGGCAGCATGAACGGAAAGTATAATCTCATGCACATTCGTTTCGTGCTAACTGGCGACTCATCAGTAGGAGCCGGTATTACGCCCTTTAACCACTATATATTTGGTAGAATAATGTGGAATAATAGGACGGTACAATCTCCTAGACGAATGTGTAAACCTGTAATAGTGAAGCTAACATAATCTGAAGTTAACGACAATACGACTTCAATGCTAACTCACACTATATAATATATATACCGAGTTTGTAAATGTTTATTCATATAAAATAATCATTGCACAAATTAGCGAAGGAAATTTGTCAAGTCAACCAATTTCGTCCTCATCGTAAACTCGTCAAATACTTGCCAGAATTTTCCGCGACGACTGCTCGAATGGGAGCAAATATGCTGTGGAATTTGGGATTCTAAACACACTGGCATATAAATAAGTATCCCAAAAGAGACGAACCAACTCTACTTAGTGAATTGCCTTGCATACTTTCGGTAATGCATAGTTCACGCAGAGAGCATGTCTAAAATCAAAATCGTGTTATTATAAAATTAAATTAAATATAATTTCTTTGGCTGGCATTGGAAATCAGAAGTGGCTAGCTAGAACGTCAGGTTTTAAGTGAGGCATAATTGGCCCCCAGGAAAGGCATACCAGTTACTTCAGTTGGTATATATACGGAAGTTGCGCGATTTGCTTGGCATAGATGTCTAGATTTCGATGCAAGTTCGAGCTTTGGTCGCGTCAACTTCTGGGAAGTATTTCACCAGTTCCCACTAAGTACGAAATCATTATACTTGATTAATTATTTTTTGTACTTTGTGCACTGTTTTGCTTATACATAAAAAAGCTTTTAGTGTAACTGAATTTTTCCAGATGGCCTAGAGACTGTTCTTTAACTTTGACACGTGGGTTTCTAGATAAAACTTGTTGTCTGAAGGAAGTCGTAATATGCTCCATCTGATAAAACGGTAACAACAAACTTCCATATTTGTGTGTATAAAAATCACGAAAATTTGGTTGCTAGGGGGGTGATAGTCAATATTTAAATCGAGACCACGGTCTTCATCTACATAACAGTCCCATTATACGCATGTATTTTTCAGTTTAAACTAAGCATTGTATAATGTATCAAAGGTAGTTCGCCCAGTATACCGTTTTAGTACTTATTGGAAACTCTCCAAGTACTTTCCAGAATTTTGTCGCGGACATGGCTTTAACCCGGCGCGCTATTTTTTTTCGCATACATCTAAGTAATAGATTGTGTCAAGATTAGAAAAGCAAAGCATTTTAAATTCATTATTTTTACCGTACCCACGGTTCTGTCATAAAAATGTTTTTAAGCTAGTTTTTCTATTATTGAAGAAAATTTTAATATTGTATTTTGTACTTTTTAGTTAAAATCGTCAATTTATTAATGTTTTTTATCAATATAAAGAAATTGTTATGATAACTAGGCAACCGTTAATTGCGCAGATCGTGATAACCTTTGTTTATAGAGTTTCATATCAAAATAAATCGATTTGTCTTTAACCATTCGCACTACGTAGAATAACAACTGGCATTATCACGTACGTGACTTGCTACGTTATGCGGCTGGTTAAATAATTTGAGATTGGTATTAATACGAAATCTCCTTAAAAAAACTATTGTGGCGACATCTGTCTCCTTTTATTGGAATGATTTTATAATTTATCCATTCATATTTAATATGTTATTTGGAGTGTGCATAGTTTTATTAAAACTAAGTTTAATCAGCTTTCCATCGAAATGTTGTACATTGAGGCGACCTTTCCTCTATGCATAAAAACGATAAAGTAGTTTAAAGTTTAAAGTTAGAGTATAACTCAAAAATAATAATAAATTTTACATGTTGACCAATTAATTTGCGAGAATTATAATTACACGGTATTTAGCTATGCTGTTCGACGACTGGTTACATACAAAGGAGTTGGTGTTTATTTCATGCTCGCAAACTTAATTTAAGCAATTGTTATCAACAACTGAGAAATCCTTGTTTGTTTAATTGTATTACCTATATATTTATATGATGATGGCTGAAAAATGTTAATAATCCTGACTGCATATAAATTGTGCAGCCGAAATTTCCAGTCACGTACAATATATACAAGACTACTAGAAGTGAGAGCCGCATGTCTAATTTTGCTTTCCATATATATGCATTGTGGTTTGATCCTCGCTAGTCAGTTTGTCGTCGTACTCTGACGATAATCATGTAAGGTTAAAATGCGTTAGTAGGTGTGACTGTCAGCTGTTTTACTGCGTTCGATAACTGATTAAATACATTGGGATTTGTGTTTACTTCAAGCTCACAAACGTCATTTAAAGAATTATTACCACTATCTACGCAATCACTGTTTATTTAATTGAATTAAAAAGAATTGCTCTACACAGAATCGCATATTTTATAAACAAAAGAATCAGCACATTTAAAAATTTTTGCTTTGTTGAATATCTGATTGCATTTTCTGGATCGTATACACAGGACAACGAAGTTTTTTCAAAAGACGCGAGTCTGGTATTTGACATGTCGTCGAGTGATTTTGTTCATTAAGACAGAAGAATAAACAATTAGATTCGTTATAAGGATTTAACAATGAGTGAAAATAAGAAAATATTATTCTTATCAATGATGAAATTTGTATCTTCCGGAAATATTAATGAATAGCTTAAATGTAAAACCGATTCCTTATGCATCTGATTTTCCATATGAAAGATATCTTCAATTAAATAAGTAACACTGCCCGTTGGCTTAATATCATGTTGATTGACCAAGTGAAATATTAGATTATCATTAATTGCGCAGGGTTTGACTTCCATTATTTGGATAAATGTAACACACTTCAGATAAGCACCAATCTCATTCTATTCTAACTTTCGTCAAATCTGGTGATGCGTTTCACCACGTAAGTTCATCATCCGAGCACGATGGAAACTGACTAGGGAAGATTTAACCTTTAACCAAGTAAAATATTTTAAAAATCCAAATATGACTCCCATGCTTTGATTTAAACTGGAATGTCGACTACCTAATTTTCATTTAGTTACAAACATATCATTTCGCTAACTTTCGCCATATTTTTATAACTTATTTAGTAAAGTAATCGATGATTACCGGGATCACGAGGGCAAGAACTTGTATCATTTTAGCGCATTTGTGATGAAAACCAATCACATTCTTTAAGCGGTAGTAAAACATAGCGAAATTGCAGTCAATCACACGAGCTAATGCACTGTGACCTTTCACGGTCATCAACATTGCAATCCAGAAAACTGATTAACACGAGATATTTTTCTTAAGTGAGTAAATTTTTTAAGTAATCCAAGTGCGTTTCTCAAGCCTAGTGGTCCCGCATACATTATTCTTGACTGGAACTGTCGGCTGAACAATTTCTGCGCATTCACAAACATGAGCTTCGTTGCTTTTGCAATATTTATATGATCATTGATTGTGCAGTTTGTGATAGTAGTTATTTAGATCAAGTTCGGACAATTGGGATAAGCAAAACTCCCATCATTTAAAACAGAATCATAACATCGATAGAACAACTTTAATCGCGCATACTCTTTAATCTGATCCTTGCTATGCGAAAAGAGGCTATGCTACCACTGTCAGCATTTTGCCCCGTAAATTTCGAAACCGTCTACCAATCGTATGCACACGACACCGCACGAACGCGAAGTGTTGATTGAAGTTATAAAATTCGTTCAAATTGTTTCATTTATAAATAATGGCGGGTCTTATTAAAAAAACTATTTTTCCACAAAAAAGTCATGTTTCATGTATGTATTTTTGCGTGTCTCATATAATTATAATTGCCTGATTATGGACGTTCATCTAAGTGAAGTTACAATGATCTAATAATAATAATAATAATAATAATAATAATAATAATAATAATAATAATAATAATAATAATAATAATCCTTTCATTCCATTAGAAATTCGTACGATATGCATGCGCATGTGTCTGATTAGAACGGTGAAGATTGATTTAAGTGCAACTGCAGTGATAAGCGTCAGTTATACGTTGCAGACAACATTTCTATAGGGTGACATCAAAGTCTACGTTCGGGGCAAGATAATGTAAATACGCGATTCATAAAATACTGCCAGGTTAAATACACAAACAAATTGAGTAACATATTAAGCTTAATTTAGATGAGATATTAATATAAATAAATATCGGAACGAAAATGTCGAAAAATTAACTTCTGCCCGAAAAATCATAATAATATTTTATAGAAAAGGTGATATTTAACTTAAGGTATCATTGATAAGCTTTACTTCATATAATTTATTTAACTTTATAGATACAGTAGGATAACTAGAAATAAAAGATGCTATTATGAAATATTATAAATTTTATTTAGAAATCGTTAATTTCTCACCTCAACGTTGAACAAATATTAACTTAGCTTCGTTACTCTTTTAAAAATCGGGTTTCCGATTTCTATTCGCGCCATCTTTGCGTCCTACGATTATTTAGTGCTGCACTCTTAATTTTAATTTGTTGTAATTTTACGGTTGATACATTAACTATGTTATCTCTCGGTTTAATTTAAATTGATGACGTAATTAATTTTGTTGATGTATTATGAGCGCATATTGATAGGCGTCTACAACCGTTCCAGTTAACTGTACGTCTCGTCCCATCTGTATAGCTTTCAGTATTTGTTTACAGTTCTATGTTTCTGTTTTATTACCTTAAATTGGTACATAGTTAAACTCACATAAGTATAGTTCTCCTTGAGAACAGCCATTTAACGGTGGCTATTAGGTATGCAACCTCACAAAAATTGATGGAAAATGTGCTGTCCACAATCAACGGCATACTGGTGCTCTGGATTATTGTTTTAGGAAAGAGAATCCAAAACGCACTCAACAGAATAAAATGGCCCGTGGGAGAAAGGAGTTAAATTATGAACCTCCTTAGTAACATATAAACAAAATTTGTTCTGGACACAAAAATTCGAATTGAGGAAATTGGTTTGTGTGCAATTAAAAAGTGTGGAAAAAATTTGATCAATTTCAATTACAATAAGATTTCTAAAAAAATGTTACTATGCGGTGTGTCTAAGATTTGTCCCCACATGGATGTTGTAGCGATTGGTGAGAATGTTGCTTACTCTAGCAAATCCGACAGTTCAATAAATAGACTTAAAAGAAACATGTTGCGCGACAATAGACTGCAAGACAAAAAACTGGATTTGGTTTCTAATAAAGCATCTTGTAGCGGAGAAACGTATTCTTGCTGCATTTAGCTAGTCGAACAATTAAAAATTGTGAGAGTGGCATATCTTTTAAAAGGCTTGGCATGTAGACCTGAATGAACATGCCTAAATCAAATAAATTTTAGTTCAACTGAAAGTCAAGCAAGGCGATGGGCCTAGAAAATACGGAAGAAAAAAATGCGAACAACGTGAAAAGCAGAATATATATGCCAGAAATGCCGCCTAGTGATCCAGATATGTATTGCAAAGTAAGAGAATTACCTTTAACAGGGTGTGGCTGAAGCATGCTGTATAATTAGATTCTCATTCAGTTTAATCTATTTGTTGATTAGCAATGCTAATAAACGACACAGTGTAAAGAAGGACAGTATAATAAATTCGAATTATTTTCTCTATAATTATATGCAGTTTTGTATGATTTAAATTTGAAAACTATTAGACATCCATTTTCATAGCTAAACATGGGCATATTATGATAGCGAATACGCTAACAAATTTTGCTTGGCTAAGAAATTATTTTTAGTCACTTTCGAAGGGATTCGGGACATCCTGAAAACTGTCCACTTAGCAATGTGAGTTGGCCAATCAGTTGGGAATAATTGTTGATGATCTATTTTGTGATATTTCCTTTCTCGAGCAACCCGGTTAGGATTTGCTGTCGCAATTTGGATGACTTTATGTGAAATTAACTCTCATATTGATTCAGTAGATCTTCATGAATGAAATTGTGTCGTAAATTTGCTTTACATTACATGACTACTCCTGTAGTGGACTAATGAATTAGTGCCGATACCAGGTACCAGATTGCCTGTAAGCACAAAGCGAATGTGTCTAATTTAGTGTATCTCAATTTCGTGCAAGTATGTGAACGTTCACCTTGTTGCTTATGCACTAATCCATTTTTAGGTATGCAAACTCTAAACCATAAAAAAAAACTTTATATGTCATAGAAATGCAGCCTGTGAATGCAACCAACTTGTTTCGTAAAACGCGAGCCTGACAATTTAAAAAATTACTGGAAATTAAGATATTCTGATTAATTTAACGAATTCAATTAGCCTAAAATATTAATTACGTATAGCGGGCCTTAAAATCAGTTCTTTTCCCATGTAGACACAGCACCTTATGCTTATTTATCTTTTTGTAAAGAAAAGTCCAATATGTAACAGAAAAGGCAGTTTTATTCTGTTCTAATTGTTCATCGAAATGAATAATATTTTTTTGAAATATTAAGCTACTGTTCTTCCACTCGTTAAATGCCTCCGACGGGCATTGATAAATAATGTGTCTATTTAACGTTAATATAACCTAATTATATAGCATTCTTCAATGCGACTTGCAGAAAACCATTCGCTTCCTGCTCACTAACCTTCTTGAGACGTTAGCATGATTCCATGTCTAACATTTTATTTTTCACAATTTTAACTTAAAAAGAATTATAGGAAAACTTCTTATTCTCCAGATTTGCATCTTATTTAGCTGACTAAAACCAACCACGAGTCACTGGAACCTTCAGCTTATTAGTTACTGCGTAGTTTAAAGAAAATATTTTGTCCTTTCTCTCGTTAACCAATGATACCTGTCTATCTTCCTCATTCTCTCTTTGCCTTTATATATATATATATATATATATATATATATATGAAAATGTGTTTTGTATTAATTTTTATATCTTAAACTATTTTAAATATTGAGGCACCGCTGCATATTGTTACAACATTATTTTGTCACGAAATTTATCTGCAAATCCATCTACTCAATTTGCAAAGCAATAGTCACGTAGTATCTACCAGGCTGAATGCACTAGTTAGATTGGCAAAATTTATTTCAAAACTGCTAACGACGAAAATTCATTGAAATTTTCAGAAACAAATAAATTGTGTAGACAACACGAGTTTGCAGAAAATGCACGGTAAAAGCATTCGTTAAATGTGGAAGCAAGTTTTTGTAATCAACAAAAAATGGTTTCGCATTATAATGACGTTTGTTTTGCAAACGATACCAACGTCATTTAAATTCCAAGAAATAAAATTAAAAAGAATGATTTTATGTAAATAGATTAGAGACATTCTTCAAAAACGGGGTAGAAAATGAAAGAGCAAAACATGTTAGAAAAATAGCAAATGAATTTGTATAGAAGGTAAGTTAAGTAGCCCAGTGCCATCAGTTGGTAATTGCGATACAATAAGGAATGACTAACAAAACCCAGGTTTAGAAAATATGCAATTATTTCTAGATTTAATTTGCCTATGACAAAATGATAATGTAGACAGAAAGTTCATACATTTTGCCGGTCTAGACTATCGAAAGATATTCGGGTTAACAAAATGAAATGCGTCTAAGTGACTAGATTTTATTCATATAGGGAAATTTTCAGTAATAGAGAGAAATGCTGCGGCCAGTATTTGGATCTTCAAGCATTGTATCTATGGTTAAACGACCAATTCGTTAAACCATGACAGCTACTGCATTATGTATGTCATCAGTATATATATATATATATATATATATATATATATATATATATATATATATATATATATATATATATATATATATATATATATATATATATAAATTTTGTTTAAATAAAAAAATGGTTCACATAAAAGTACCCACAAAAATATATATACCAAAAAAACAACTTGAACATTCTGCACAAATAGGGATAAAATTTTGTTACTATTTAAATTATATTGATTGATAAGTTTATTGTGGATAAATGCAAAGAGTACACTATCATCTAGGCTAGTCTTAATCGAGCAGATTTCATGCCTTATTTTGTAAATTTTCAGCTAATATATACACGAACTCATCTGAAAATTACTCACAATGCATATTTTTACCTATGGCCATGTTTCTAAATTGAGCACAAATATAGAAACGTTTTGCATGCATATAGTATTGTTTGTCGGTAAAACGAATTTAAATATGATAAATTAGCCATAAATGTTTTATGATGTTCAATTGTTCTATAAAACGTTATTTGAACCATTTTCCACTTTAATCTCATAATCTATCTGAGTAGCTTCTGTTTGACCACGTCAGGTCTCAAAGAATCTCTTCGCGCGACAGTTACCTTGAAGGTAGACATCGCAACTTTATGAGATTATCAGCCGTAGAAAATCAAGAAAAAAATATTAAGGATGTACTGAAAAATGGCAAGAGTTATTATATCCTTTTAAAAATCTGAGCACGAGATTAAAACTATGAGACAGACCAATATTCGTTTACATAATTAACATTATATTTCCTCATTAAGTTACTCATATTTAAGCTGCCTAACCAGTAATATACTTTTAAATTTATACTCAGTTTGCCCTTGTAAATTTTCTTCATTTACACTGTTAATTTGCTTAAATGATCTCAGTGTCCACTTATTTCGCCGTTATAGATTTCCCTTCGCCTTTCTTAATTTAAGCCTTCAATAAGCCAAGACTGTAGAATAACTTTTCTTCACGCAATTCAATTATCTCATTTTCCTCTCAATTTTAAAGCCACACATCTTTCAATTCATTGATATATTTCCTCCGACTAATTTCCGTCATTAAACTTTAACTTTCTACTTCATCTTAAAAATTTATTTCTGTATCAGGTTTACATCTCCATGTCTAACAGTTCGTAAAATTACTATTTTAAACAATCATAAATTGCGCGAATGGTGATGAAAAGTGGTTAATTCAAGTTTGTTAACTTAATTTAAACACACAATTCAGTTCGTGTGACTGTTTAAATGAAATGGGCTTGGAGTCTATATTACGTTTTAAAACTTTATTCAAAAAGTTATTTACTTTACCACGTATTCGTATACTATCAGGTCGTTAACTCTTGCCCATTATTTTATTATTGAGTGTTACTGAGAAAGAAGAGTTGTGGTGTGTCAGCTTAAATACACCAAATAATTTTCAAATTAATAAAAAAAATAGTCTGATCAGCTTTATTTACTTACGACGAAAAAGTGAAATAGATATAAAATAACCTATGTAAGTTTAAATATTTTAATTTAAATGGAGTTTCTCGGCATACTAATTTCAATACTGCTCACATGCATGTAATAAAATATTATAATATAAGTGCATGTATGCGTATTTATCTGTGTGTGTGTGTGTGTGTGTGTGTGAAAATTTACATTTGGGCATTTGAGAAAAAAGAAACGTAATCCATCCTGTATTTAAAAAATGGTCAATTTAGGTACTATCACGGAATTTATAAATGAAATTTAAAAAAAATATAGGATCACCGTTAACTTAAATCAGATTATCACGCCCTAACCGTAGAACATTTGAAAAATCAGAATGTCCATAGCTATGTTGCTGTAGAAATTAAACATCAGATTCTACTCAGTATTCGAGCTATCGTGGATCGCAAGGCCTATATAGTCAAAGATTTTAACAAAAATGTTTCCAATAACTAAATTATAAACATATTATTTTAACTTTGGTAATGTCTGCGAATTACGTGCATGAAGTTTCATCAAATTTTCAACTTTCTTCCATCCAATGTTTATCAACAAAGTAATATCACAAACAAAAACATTTTGAACATATATCTCTGTTAATACAAAACGCTTTATGATTTGTTTTAAATTGACATATTTCAATATATTTGGACATTTTTTTGTAAGTGCAGAACAAAGGGCAACTTCTAAAGGTGAACAAATTATATAAAGATTCTATGCAAATGTTTGATATGATTTAGAACATTTTGTTTATTAATACTCTTAAATTTTGTAATATGTATTATTTGTTTTTTTTTAAAGTATAGAATCCCAGTTGCTTGTACTCTTTATCAGCAATAGCCAGTTTCAAACACATACAGATATGAATACAATTTTATTAATGACATATTTTGCAGAATGTCAATTATAAGGCCATAAGAAGAGCCTCGAGACAATAATTTTTCGAACGCCTTGAGACAAAAATGTTTCAAACGCTTCGAGCAAAACCATTCTTTTGATTTTGAATATTGCTCATTAGTTATAGGGAGGTGAAAATCAGCTGTTTCGTTATTTAGACAGTTCACATTCTTGCTTTCAAAGAGCATATGGTTGGCACATTATCAATGACTGCCTGTCGGCATCTAACTTATTTCAAATAATAAGGAAAATTTAAAAAAAGTAAACCGCTGTGTCGTTAAAGCAATTAATTAATAAGCGTTTTGTACAATTGGCAATTGGCGTAGATAATATTATATAATATTTCTTAAGCGTTTAAACAAATTAATTGCTTTTATTTTACTTTTTGTTTGAGTTTCTCCTACTTGAACATAACATTATCAATTACTAGACGTATTCTTGATCATTAAATTTTATTTTTCTAAACAATTATGCTGTGTAATATTAAGAAGGTATTGGAAAGTATTTGTGAATAGGGTCAGCGTTTTACCCACAAAGGCCAAAACACGTTTATATCAGCCAATCGTATTTACAACGATGCATGATGGGCAAAAAGTGACATTAAAGAAATCCAAGCTGGAAATGAAAGCTTCAACATGAACTTAACTGATGGCATCTTCTCAGAAGCATTTAACAGACGAGGATTGAAAGCTGTGACTATGAGTGTACTAGATCAATTCGGAAGGCAATTCAAGGACAGGCAAATTATTTCAAAGAAAGAAATATATTTACTAGGGCAACTATAGTCTGACAAAACTATACGGCTTGCCACACTTGGAAAAAAAGTCAGAAATTTTAAAACTCAAAACTGATTAACTTAGGGTGTACATCAACAAGGCCAAAATTAAAACCAGACTACAAACAGTAAGGCAACTCCATAAATAATTAAATAAGTAGCCTTTATAACTGATTTTAAACGAGACCAGAATTCTTAGTAGAAATTTAATACGTAATTCTAGTCGGAACAAACACCAAATGACTCTAGGGTAAACTAAAACCAATAATACACGGCAGCTTCACGAGTTACTCCCGTGTGTCTATTATGCCTATAATCAACACACCGCAACATAAACTAGCATCGATTCTCTGCGTACTTCTTCAACTAATACCATCAAGGACTCGTACATGCTAGAAGAGTAATTGAGAATGGAATACGGAATTTCTTTCAAAATACAAAAGAATATTTAGAAATTGCACCGGCAATCTTGATTGAACCGATAAAAGATGAGTTTCAAGTATCTCCCGTATGCGGTCATATTCTCCAAGATATTATGATAGCATGCAAATACAAGTAATTAACATTTTAATATATATATTTAATACAGTGAAATGAGGAAGCTAGGCAAACTATATTTTGCGTATGAAGACGGATGTATACATGTATCATCTTGAGCAAAATAGTCTAATGTGATATATAAAAAGTGCACACTTTCCACAAGTTATTCCGATGATCTACTCTTATTAATTCCATGAGAGCTACACTCGATGGAATCAATGAAACAAGCCATCAAAGCCGATCGAGCCATTAACTTCACACTCGGGTTAGGGAAAGACAAAACATTTCCCTTCTTTGACTACATACTCACTGAAGGTGATTGTGGGGATTTTATACCGACACTACATAGTAATTCAACATTCACCGAACAATACATCCATTACAACAGTTGTCTGCCAAAATCCTACAAAAGAAACTTAGTGAACAACTTATCAAACCGAACGAATGATTGAGGAGAATTTACCTGATCTGCGTTTTGACAAACGCAGCTTTTATTGTTCAAATAGCTTTCTTTCTTTAAGATATTTCGGTTACCTTTATCGGTAAATAACAATTACAAAAATGCAAACACACACAAACATATGTGACACGCGACTATCTAGTAAAAGATCAGTCTGAAAAATAAATATTATGGCTAGATGAAATAACACGATTGCTTCATTTGTTTCACTTGTTAAACTTTTGAGGATGAACTACCTGAATAAGGCTACCGATAAAGGTAGCCGAAATATCTTAAAGAACGAAAATTACTGGAACGATAAAAGCTGCGTTAGTCAAAATGCAGATTAGGTAATTTCAATTAATCCAGTTTCGCAAAAAAATCATTCAAGAAAGATAGAGGAGGATGTTTTTTATAAACAAATACCTAGCGCGGATTAGGTGTCGCGATTCAAACCCAGACAACGTTTGATTCGCAGTTAATAGGATGTCACAAACTTATTATTTAGAGGCAACCTACCAGCGAAAACAATTTACGGTGGTCAAAATTAGATTCTGCATACAAATAATTATGAATTTAGATGTCAGTGTACTCTACAATTCCTTCATCTTCTATAAATTTGTATGTATGTGCGGTAGAATTGGAATTGAACGTACGTAAGTGCAATTGGTCAGCAGACGTCAACAATATTTGCCGCGAAAATGTAGTCAAAAAGACATAGCATCATCAGGAGACTGAAAATATTTCGGAGCATATAATTTAATTTGGACACACTGCCGATTTATCGAAGTTCATTTTTGGTAAACAAAGTCCGAAAAAAATATAATACATAAACAAATTGTTTATATTTAGCAAACACACCGCGTAAAAATTAAAAGGTTTAACCGATTTTATTTTTTTATTCGTCTGGCTATAAATCACAAAAAACGAGCAACCTGTCATCCATTGGACCGGAATAAAAAGACATTCATTCGGTTTGACAGCCAACTGAAGTAAAAATATGCGCACAAACGGCTACCCAATCATGACTGATAATGTCAGACGTTGCATAACAATACGAGCAACGAAAAATTCCAATCTGTGCACACTGCTCTGTTACGAAAAAAAATGTACCATCAGGGTTCAAACATTTGTGCACAAATCGATCGACGGAACGACAGCCTGGTCAATGCTTACTCCATTAATACAATATTGAAAAGAAGCTATAGCATTAATTCGTAATACTATACGAAGGATGACTATACACACAAACAGGCATACAGAACGAAACTCAAAAGAAAGACAAAAATGTGTATACCCAAAATATAGTAATGTGCAGTTGAGTATTCTCGAAATAATAAATAAAAGTTTGCTTTTTTATGATTTTTTTGATTTCTTAAAAGAAAATATACAGTGTAAATTCAAAGACAATAAAGTATATAACTGAACATTGGGTGTATTATGCAGCTTCGGTGGCTCAGTGTATAAAGTCCCGACTTCGAGACAAATGTTCATGGGCTTAATCAAAACTCGGCCATAAATCAAACTAAATATCATTTCCCTACGTAGCATCGTTTTTGGACTATAAGAGCAGATAGGTGATGGCTAATGTGAATTCCAGTTTGAAATAAATGTCACATAGGCTCCATAAGAAGAATGTAAACCAGCTATTATCGTCAATAAAAATATATGTGATTTTTCAAAGTTTTATTTTATTCATATATATATATATATATATATATATATATATATATATATATATATAAATTCATTGCTCTTCGGTAGGTGCAATATGTTGTTTAATTTAACTGTTGCTTCACATATTAAAAAGTCGTAACAGTCTCAAGATAATATCGGTATTGAAAAATTAGCATTCAATCTCATAAGATCTGCAAAATAGGCATGAAATACACATAAGTCTGTTTTAACCACAGAATTTACAATACACTCAGATTCCTCATGTTTGTTCCCTGTCAAATTTATTAAAAAAGAATGAAATTAAGTAAAGTAAAGTATTTAAATAAACCAAAATTCTATTCTAGAAAAGTAATATATTTAATAGAAATTAAGACTGTTATTAACTTAGCACTATAAGCCCAAATAAAAATGAGTGCTACATTAAAAATGTAGTTCTGTGCCTTTTGAAACTTATGTGGCCCTAAGGGGGACCTATATAAAATGGAACTTAACGACGGCCGTGTTGCATATAATTATATGTGTATATATATTTAAAAAAAACTAAATATAGAGGGTTTCATATCTGCATACATACATGCATACATAATAATAAGGTTATGTATTTCAAAATTTCAATGTGTGTTATCAGAATACATACGACCATTTTCATTTAAAATTTTTATTCTTTTTTGTGGATCCAACAAATGTATTCATATAATAACAGTTCAAAGCCGAACAGTAGATATATGTCTGTCGAAAAGTATGTTTAACCAATGAGTTATTTTGTGAATCCTCAGTGATTTCCTTCATTTAATCATCTATACATAATGAATTAATTTCTTTTGTTAAAGGCTTCTTATAAATCCTGTGATAAGCCTGAATTTGCAATAAATCATATTAAAATGTAGAGTAGGACCAAATCGGACACAACGAATTATAAGATTACTGGAAAGGTTTTGGCGAAAGTTGTTTTTGTGTGAATGCGAGTGAGAAAATTATTTGAGGCACTTTATTGGCATATTTTCTGCAGTGTTTTGCATCTTATATTTGGTGTGTGTCTTGAGCAAGCGATCGCATGAATCTTTCTTCATCATTAACACCTGTTCCCTGTGCCTATCTAATTTCTCTTCGATGCATTATTGCGCTTAGAATCTATCTTTTTGTGAACGAATTATGTACGACTGCATTGTATTAATTTCTATGGCCAAGTGTGTAGATAAACATAATTCGGCTCTTAAATTATTGGTTAATTATTCGACATTTGATTGCCTGCTTTTTCCTGTGATATATTCCCCCATTCTGATCACTTCAACGGGTAAGTGCTTGTGGACTTACACGCAAAACATTGACTGAACATTGCCAGCTATTGTTTTGTTTTGTTTGGATGCTAATCACACAGCAGTTTGTAACACTGCAATTGATATTGTATTATTATTAGCTTCGCTGGTGTTTTTTTATTCTTGATTCGGATGTTCTTTGTTAAAAGGAATTTATTGCTGTTACCTTTTTATTTGTGTTATTATATTGCTTTAGTCAGTTAAATTTAATGTCGTGTGAGTGGAAGATTTGTGTATTAGCATCTGGCCTCTTTCGTTTTATGACAAATGCATCATATATTGCCAGACTGTGTCTTGTAAAGAGATGAAAAACTTGTAGGATCTTCTTAATGATCAATATTAATGATGTAATCTGTTAAAGACAAATTACTCACTGAAACATAAAGCTTGCCATTAAGCTTCTTATATCCGTTTGATGATTTTTAACGGATTTTTCCTTAGATCTAGCAAATTGAATTAAGAAATCTTTCTACATTTGCTACGAAAGGCAAATATTTGGGTTTTATTTCGACATCAATAAACGTTTGTTGACATCAGCTTTCTTGTAACTGTTCTTTGAGCTAAGAAAACTTTACTTCCATCTCATGTTCAGAACAAATACTTTATGTGGTTGGCAAGTTTCTTTACAAATTCTATTTCAAATGTCTTTGGTAAAAAATTTTGAAATGCATGTGTTGGCTCGCGAAGGTTGATTTTTTTAATGTAGAGCACTGGTAAAGTGTCTATCTTCTACTCGAATTATATCTATCACTTGATAATACCGTTTAATTTTTAGTTCTGTCTCTATTTTAGACTGCTTTATTGGTATACTGTTATTGGCTGCGTGCAGGATGCGAGCCCCATACGTTAGGTTGGTAAGAAAGATGAGCAGGTCATCCAGATATTTTTTGATCAATGTGCAGCTCTGTATAATTGATTTAAGTTTGTAATTTGCAAGGTATTGCATACATACACCAACGAGAAAGGACATTATGCGACTTCCGGATGTCACATCACTCGTCCACAGAATTATTTGCTTCGATGTAATACTGCATACTTTGTGTAGCATTGAGAACGAGTTTATCTAGATCAACAATAATACTTGGTTATTTTGGATACTAAGATTTTACCATTAAGGTTTTCTGACGAAACGCTAGTAAATAGAAGATTTCGGCAAATGCGGCATTTTTGTGACAGCCACTTTCTAATCTGTTAATTTTGCTTCCGATTCGAAACAGTCTTTTAAATTTATGTTAGATAATCAAGCAACTTACTGGTGAAAGTAGGTTGCAGATCAACTTAGACGGGTTGAACTCCCGTGTGCTTACAATGGGTATTTTTAGACGTGTTGGTGGGCTTTTGAAATTTGTTTATTCTTTATTGGTATTTCCGTTAACATATAATCTTGCTGGAGACATTTCTGCTGTTGTAACCTTCTGGATTTAATAAAGACATGCCCTGTTGTCGTTGATATTGGTGTTCATTTTGACATTAGATGAATTGCCTATTTTTGAATGTTGTGCATCAGGCTTTCTCGGACGCTGCTAGTTGTTGGATTCTTTGAATTAGACGTTGATTAAGACGCTCTTGCTGCTTTGGCTTAGTAGCCGATTATCGTTAAAACTCTATCTATATTCGTGGGTGGGATTTGGAAATTTGTCTATTCTTTATTGGTTTTTCGGTTATCATATAATCTATCTGGAGTCGTTTCTGCTGGTGTGGCCTTCTGGATATTATGACGACATGCCCCGCTGTCTTTGACATTGGTCTGCATTTTGACTTTAGCTGAATTGCCTATTGGTGAATGCTCTTCATTAGTCCGCTTCGCAGACGCCGCTAGTCGTGTAATTCTTCCAAGTTGAATTTAATTGAGGCACTCTGTATGCTTTAGGTAATCGGCTGATTAACTTTGAAGCTCTATCTATAATCATGCACAGCGCTTGTTATTTTTATATCTTGGGCTTTTCGACTCAAACTTTATTTAGGAACTCATTTTGTAAAGGTCTTATGAAAACTGTCGGTTGAGGCCTTGTTTTAATCGATAAAGAAAAATTTTGTATTAATAACATGTGCTTTTTCTTGGTAGTTCTAAGGCATTATATATATATATGTTTTAAATAGGGTAAATTGTCTAAACTGTGCAGCAACTTTGAATGACTAAAAAGTTGTTTAGAAAACTTATTAAGTCTTTAAGTATTTTATTTATTGTTTTCGTCATCCTTCTATTCTATTAAGCTATATATTCTTGCATTTGTACAGCTGAGTTAAAGGCCTTTTATTTTGCAATAAAACCACGACTAATCATCACTTCAAATTGTGTACATTTAGAAGTTGTTTGATCACAACGTGCAGGAGAATATCTTTGAATAACCTCGCCCATTTCACCAATGGGATATGTTCCAAAAGGAAAATCAATGATTTAAAAAAATAGCTTAATATTTAAGTATGCATGTAAGCTACAATTACATTTTATTGATTTCCACATGAAAGCACTACAGCTACTTTCGTCAAAATATTTTTTGTCAATAGAAATTAACGGAAAAATTACTTTCAGATGATTAAATTAGAAAATATAATGATAATTTTCAATGGATAGTTAAGTCTCATTTTGAGTGCATTGAAAAGAAAAGCGGCATAAAAAACACTGAGCTTCTATCGTCATCCCAATAGATTATTGTCCACATTATCGAATATATATATATATATATATATATATATATATATATATAAATACACTCACACATGAGTACTTCAATGTATCTATTTTTTATTAGGAAGCGAAAGCACATTTAATAACAAAGCATATAATGACCGTTTCATTTCGAGTATACTAAGCTATACACTACAATATTTCATTTTCATAAGTCCTGGGTTTTCATTTCATTAAATTGATCAAACAAAAACAAAGGATAAATGTATATTAAAAATTTTAAAGTGTTGCTGAATATTCTTTTCTTAAAACGGACATTATCCACATTGTTATTACCTTTATTTTTAATACCTAAATGAAATAACTATTTTCATTATATAAATGAAAAAATAATAAAAGATAGACATTAATCAACAGACATTAATTTATATACATAGTAGTATATAAATAAATACGTTTGTGCAGGAATGCATAAATAAATTCTAAATTACACGAATACATACAGCTATTATATAATCTGTATGTACCTGCTTGTAAGAATATTTTTGAGAATTATTCATTATCATTAGAGTTTTCATCTATTAATAGGTTTCTTACTATTAATTAATATAAAATTTAAAATGGTCTAATTTCAGCAAATTTTCATCCAATTTTAATATTAAAGCGTATTTTATTTAAGTTTTGAATAATTTATCATCGCGAAATTTAAATAAATATGCTCCGATGGCCTTCAGAAAGTATTCCTACATTTCATTGTACCCTTCTTGAGTGCAAAAACAAAAAGAAATTTTATCAGATACAAGAAACAGTTCTTTCGCATTATCTCCTTAAATATCTACTAATGAACATATCTTTATATATAAATTGGAAAGCAAAACAAGATAGAAATATGTGAACATAGAGAGTGTGAAAAACGGAACCAATCAATTGCGTGCGTCACATCTAGTTCAAGCTCAATGCTTACATAAATCCGGCTGCAATTTGTTTATCCATAAGGCTAGCTGCCTTTTGTTTTTGCATTTAGTAATTACTTTGAATGCTACGTCTGGAGAACAAACATACGAAGTTTCGATGATTTGTTGCGCAAAAGCAGACGTGTATTCACCATTTGATTTAAAACAGGCGTTTAAATTGCAATGTTCTCTCATTCGAGTAATTAACCGTCTGGTCGATCGATCTACGTAAGTTGATCGACAACTTGCGCAAGTATATTGGTAAATAGTATTTGATATCGACATTAACGGCTGTTTCTATTTGATTGCTGGTAAAGGCAGGTTCGTTACCATAAATAACACTCGTAGTTTAGCTTCATTAAATGTGCGTGTTAATGCTGCTTCAACTTACTTTTGTGCCATTTGGGAAACTGCATCACTTTTCTTTTTTTGTTTTTGCACACAGGAAGGATAAAATGAATTTTATTAAAGCTCGCATTTTAGAAAAAAGATTCCTACATTTCTTTTACAATTAACGATTACGTAATCATATATTTGCGTACATTTTGGATAGATTTCACTCAACAAGACTATTACCTATTTACGATTTCTCTGTAATATTATTTTGTTATTAATTATTTATATTCTTAATTAATTAATCCAATAATAAAAAAAATTTATTATGGTACATTATTTATGCTCATTCCAATATATTACCTTACTTCAATCATAAAATTTGTTATTCAAATCTCATTTGCCAATACTGGGTCATGACACAGTGAAAAATCTTAACTTTCTATAATATTACTCATAAAATTGATGTGGAGAATTTGAACGAATTTACAATGTCTGTCAGTTTAGTCATAAGCCTTACTTAAATCCTTTGTCTGAAATGCTTAGAGTTGGTTTAGGCTAACATTTATTTCCTCATTTTATGATGATATTTGATCAAAAATGGTCAAAAACGCGACTTCATTAATGTAATTTTTTGCTGCCAAACTCTGCTCCACCTGCTTACGGCTTCAAGGTTTGACGCGCTGTTTATTGGGTCTATCAATAAATTCACCTTAAAAAATGATTCGATTTATTTGTTGAATTGCATTTGCAGTCAATTGCAATGTTTAGTTTAAATCGACAATATATGTACGGTGAAATCCTGTCATGCTAATTAAGTACGATATATATCTCAAGAACCTATTGAAAGAGTGTGACGGTTTTATCCGTTTAAAGAATATTTTTTATGAATTCAACAGTTCTTAATGTGAATAATACCGAACAAAATCCTATTTCTAAAAGGAATCTACCTTCTGTATCATAGTAAAGTTCATATTGGACAAATTATCATTGGAACACAAAACTAACAATTATTTAGAAACTGGTGCTTAAAGAAGCAAACGCCAATCAACAACAATCACTGTTTTTAATTTCAAAAATTTAAATCTAAGATATTTGCAGCTGGAATAACTATATGCTGTATTGTAGAGGGCCATATTTTTTTTCAAACACATAACAAAGGTATCCAATTAATCAATACACAAGAGACGATAGGTGATTCTGTGGAGATACGAACAGCTAACCGTATATGTTAAAAATGGTGCAACTAAACGATTCACTGTAATTTGCTTTCAATGGAGTTGTAACTAATAGAATCCATGTGGAAAATATCAAATTTCTTTCACAAAATTTCCATTGATTGAGGTGTACATTTACCTGATTTTCAGATAGCGGACCGAAATGTTTGAATCCACTGTCATCAAGATTTCCCCATCTATTTCGACCTCCGTGTACGGAGGTCTTTTTCAATGGCAAACACATCACCCACTAAGTTGACAATCAATATTTCAAGTGAAAATATTAGTTTAAACGCGCAACATGTTTCTTTTAGAGCTTATTGAGGTGTACATTGTCGATGGATACAGGTTAAAATATCGACAACATGCAATAGTTTTGATGTGATATAAGTGTTTCAACTTCGCCATATCACAAAAAGCCTATTCAAGACTTATCTGTGAAATTTGTCAAGTCTGAAAATATTTTTAAGGTACTGTAGTATACATACTTATATATATATATATATATATATATATATATATATACTCTCTAAATTGTACATAGTGCTGCAATAATTTACTTTGATTGATGCTAATCTCAAATTTTAACGTTGAATTTTATTCTACGATTGATTTTCAGGTATTGCCCAGTATTTCTGAAGCGATGGACCGATCCTCTGCACAGGAAATAAATGCCATTATGCCTGCTAAGAAAGAAAATTTGGCCTTATTAAACGCCGATTTTGTCGGTTCAACTAATGCCAGTCTAATGCCGTTAAGCGAGAGGTCGAAGATCACGTTGGCTCTACCAGATCTTGTCCCCACACAAGAAAGAATCAAGGAAGATGTTGGTAAAGAAAATTTTTATATAAAAACATGTTTTCTTACACTGGGTAGGATCGAATAGGATTATTTTATAGCTGCAGTATTATCTGTCGTACACAATTTTATATTTTATCGCGTATTCTGCGAATACTAAGTGAGATGCAAAATTTATACTCCTATTTCGGCGGTCTAAGAGGACAGATACAATCAAAATATTTTAGTTTTGTCCATTTTGCTAATTACATTATTTTTGATAAATGGCAATTCTAGGAACCCAACTATTTTTAATCAAAACGCTGAAAATGAATAAAATTTATTTCGTGTTTTTGAAAAAAAACTGGAAAATACAAAGAATTTTGTATCTTGCATTAATGAGGCATTTTGATGTCCACTATATGTAACTAGAATAGGAATAAATTAAACGTTTATATATTCTAGAATGCTGCTTGCATTTAAAAGTTTTGAGAATTATTCCAGAGGGTAACTATTTGTAGCAATGTCAAATTGCAAAATAAAATTGTTCAATTCTTTAATCAAGGATGCGATCATGGTGTAATCACCTGACCTATTATGTACGTACATTTATCAATATAAACTAAGCATTATGTACTTAAGAAAATGCAATATATCCGGTAGTCTTGCTTCGTTCTTAATGGGAACTCATCACATAATCTCCAGAATTTACCGCGGATCGGGCGCGAATCTAGGTACGTCTGCTTCGTAATTTAACAACTGAGCCATCCTGTCGCACGCTACACAAAATTTGTTATAAGCTAAGTGTAGTTTCTCGATAAGCCTTTCATTTTGGAGGAGCGTATATGACATCTCTTTTCGTCCAAAGTTCCAACTTACCTCTCACAATCTGTCATTACAGAACACACACCACGTTACCTGGGGATCTGTTATAGAATTGAACATTTTTACAATTAAACGAAAATAACTTTGCCGCCTTGATTTAAATAATTGTTATACCTGCCTGTGAAACCCATTTTCGTTTAATTATGCACAATATATGTTTTTTCTAGAATTTACACCATCCAAACCACTTCTGATCTGCCATTATAGAAAAGACACACGTTATGACAGATTGCAAGGGGTTAAGTAAAATGATATTTACAGTTATCTGTGGTTCCCAAACTGAAGACTATTATGTACATTTGAAATAAATGCGGCTAAGACTGTACATATGCCATATCCCTAAATGAATGTGCATTATGTAGACGGCATTTATATTGATCAAAATTAACTGAGACCACTATGAGGAAGGTCGCATATATAGAAATATGCAATTTTGTACTTATTTTACAGTTCGCAATCATGCTCCGATAATTAGACATCTATTGATTGCGCGGGTGACGGCAACAATTCTCTAAATCAAGGTTAAAAACAATGGGGTTGATATGTACTCAAATTTGGTTTAAAAAATTTGTAATCGCCACCTGCACAATCAATGATTGTTCACAAGCTACAAAAATTGTTGTCTGTGCCTGCATAGCAATTACACACCTGTGATTTCCAGTCAAGGAAATTGTATGCAAGATTACTAGAGGTGAGAACCGCATATCTAATTTTGCTTTCCATATGTATGCATTCTGGTTCGATCCCTGCTAGTATTTTTGCCGCCGTAATCTGATGACGGTCATGCAAGGTTGCAACACGCCAGTACGTGTGACTGATGGTAATTTTGCTATTTTTCAACATCTGGTTCAATACAATGGGTTTGACGTTTAGGACAAACTCGCAAACTTGATTTTAATACATGTTACCACCTTCCGCGCAAGCATTGATTTTTAATTGTATTACTTTATATATATATATATATATATATATATATATATATATATATATATATATGTAAACATGAAAAAAAGTCAATTTTCTGACGCATGAAATTTACAATGACTTTTTCCTGTTGAGTATAAAGTATGCGTGACTACTAAAGGTGATGATGATCACGGAAGGTCAAAACGCGTTAATACACGTGACTGGTGGTAGTTTTGCTATGTTGTTCAACGACTGGTTAAGTACAATGTGATTAGTGTTCTTTTCAAGCTCGCCAATTTAATTTAAAGGTATACTCTTATGATGTATGTTAAAGGCTGAAACGCATCAGTAAGTGCTACTACTGACAATGTTGTTTTTTTTCATTTGACTGAAATAAATCGGACGAGTGTTATTCTCCAGTTCGCAAAGTTGATTTGCTGAACTGTAATATCCAACCGTAAAATTAATTACTATAATCAAGGTTACGATCTTGATATAAACACCTGACCGATTAATTATAGACTTTTGCCAGTATAAACTAAGAATTGTATAGTGTAGAAAGGCAATTCATCCAGTAGAACGATTTCGTCCTTATAAACGTCCAATCAATTTTTATGTAACTGTATAATCCTGACTAGCGGTTGCATTCTCATTCAACGTTATGAGTAGAAGTTACATATTAGATGTATAGAAGACAGTCGATTTTTTTGATAATATGGAAGCATAACTCCAAGTTACTTTTATCTGAAAAAACAAAACGCATGGAATCAAGGCAGTTTTGGCAGCGAACAAATATCACCAAAATATGATTTAATCCTAGAATAATAGTTATTTATATAATTAGATGGTTGAATAAACATTTATGCACCACATTAATAGCGTCCATATAAAATTTTTGCAGACTGGTTGCAATAAAACTACATGTAAATAGTTAATTAGCCATCATATTTGGTACACTTTACACTACTGTACTTTAGATGTTACTTTATTTGCTTCAGGTGGCTATTCCTTTGCATATGATGCATCAAATGAATCACATAAAATAAAAGAGCAGTGTTCTACAACCAATAAATGAGAAGAACAATGAACGAGAGTGTAGCTTTTCGCCAAAATATCGACTATTGCATTAATTTTATTAGGCAAGAAATAAAAATGTTTTGTATAGCATTAATATAGTTTGGGTATACGAATAAAAACTAGATTTAAAAGAATAAATGCCAACATAAACTTGGTAGCAGAGGAAATTCCTTCAACCTAAACTTTACACAATCTACCTGTTATTATTGTGCACGCACCACACCACCAAGGCAAATTTTATTGAATTAAAGCTTCGTATGGCTGAATTTTGATTAAATACCTATTTTTTGGTATAAACTAAGCATTGCTTAATATAGCAAAGGCAATTCATCCAGTTGACCGGATTTTTCTTTATTGGAATTGCTCTGGTAATATCCATAATTTGTCGCGGACGGGGCTCGAAACAGGGCAAATTTACTTCGGAGTCTGGGACACCATCCACTGTGCTACCCCTGTCACAAACTGCGAAAAAAATTCATTCATATTCGAACTTATATCTTGTTGTAAGTCTTTTATTTATGTGTTACCTATGTATTATCTCTTTAGACTTATACTTCAAACTAGGTATTCCCAATCTGTCATTTTTCGATAGACAACACGCTACCTGTGGAAATGGATTTATACCATTTATACATTTCCGGACAAGTATAATGTATGCAGAAGACCAGTAGGGCTGAAGTACATATCATATTTACTTTCATATATATATATATATATATATATATATATATATATATATATATATATATGTATTTCGGTTTGGTCCTAGCTAGTCAGTATGTAGTCCTACTCTGATTGTGATTATGGAAGGTCGAAACGCGTAAGTATTAGTGACTGGCCGTGGTTTTGCTGTCTTTTGACTATTGGTTAAAAATAATCGATTTGGTGCTTACTCCAAGCTCGCAAACTTGAATTAATGAATTTTGCAATAGGTCAGTTTCGTCTATATAGAAATCTCTTCAAATACAATTTAGAACTTGCCGCGGATGGGTCTCTAAATTGGGCACATTTGAATGAATTTACATACAGGTGATTAGACTGCGCGACATCCGTAGAATAGGTGGTTTTACCTGACACCAAACCGATTGCATCCGATCTTCATCGCAAAAAGTCTGGCCACTAATGGGAATTTTTCCATAGAAAGAAAACCAGTATACAAATAATCAAATTGAGTTGTATGTCCTTTGGTAAATACCAACAGTTCATGTATGCATCTATGTGTATATTTATTTGAAACAATGGCAATTTGTTTCTCCGTACTAACTAATTAAATTTTGAAAATGAAAAAAACGTACTAACCGAAAAGCTTTAAGTAAATTTACTTGTAAAGAAACACGCATAAACAAAAAACAAACCAATTCTTAAATAAAAAAACCATGTAACATCAGTCCAAAAAGTATAAAAGATAGATAGGTAGAGTAACATGTAAAATATAGATACGCAGCAAACAAAGATAAGAATACTTGCTGGACAATATACCGAAGATGCGCGATTATCTAAATAAAGTAAGCTCATTTTCTAATTAATGGATAATATTTTCTTCTTCATATAATGCATAACTGGAACATATTTGAGATATATATACATATCTAAAATTAAAATAGTCAAAAATAGTAAACAAAATTCACTTATTGCGATCGTGGTATAATATATTATATACTGTTAGATAGTTATATGCGGTCGTCCTCGTTTAATTTATATTATAAATTTATTAAATACATGCGTGTGTGTGTATATATATATATACTTATTTGGATGTGATTAAATAATGCCACCATACTTTACATGTATTTACCTAATATATATATATATATATATATATATATATATATATATATATATATATAAACTTATTGTGTATCGTTTTAGAACGTAAAATTACATAATTATATGCATCATGTCTACTTTTTCGCTTAGTTTTTTTTATTTCTGGATATATTTTTTATGTCACGTTTAGTAACAGATGTTTACACCCAATTGTTACACTAGCCTGATGCTGCATGCATTAAATTTGTGCCGAAGCAACTGTTATATTTTCAAAGATTTTTTCTTCAAAATAGTCGATTAAAACATATATTTATTTTGCCTCGAAATAAATATCTACTGCAAACCGAAGTAAAAATATATTTCTCCACAAAGTAATTAATTTTAATAAAAAGAACTATTGTAATACGACAGCGGAGTCTTTTAAAACAAGATTCAGAATTCTTTAAATCAAGTTTGTGTGCTTGAAGTAAGCACCAATCAAATTGTATTTAACCAGTCGTCGAAAAACATAGTAAAACTACCGCCAGTCGCATGGATAAGTGGTATTGAAGTAAACATTTATATTATTAAAGAAACATTGGTTGCGCGGGCGACTATTCATTTAGGCAGCTTGTGTGCCATTTCTTCTTGTTTATTTTGGACGAAGTACATTTTCACTGTTCTTCCAAAAATCCTATATCTGCTCCTATTTGACTTTCTCCAATATACAGATTTTATGACACACCCAATTGCATTTTTATTAATCTTTGACCTGTCCGTACTAAAAAGACAAAATTAACATCTATATTAGTCATCAGGTCATTTTTTTCATTTGAATGAAATAATCACATACATTCATACGAACGTTATTTGAACATTTATCTTGCTTTAATAAAAACGACCACTTATCTTTCCTATAAGCTAGTTTCTATTAAGTAATGTCTTGATTTATAAAGTATAAATGAATTTCAATTACTTATACACAAAAATGCCTGAACTCAAAATTTATAAGGACATCAAATGTCGTAGGACGCCCCTGTCTCTTCAACAGTCCGATTTTCTGATTTCGCTTAAATACAGAAATGCAATGCCTATGAGTAAAAGTATTTTTAAGTTTGTTTTATGTAAATAATCAGATAACTCGATGATTTCTACTGTGCCACTGGTCTTTGATACACGAAACTAGTTAACTGCTACGACGACTTAAAAATGATGCATTTGAAAAGCAGATGGCAGCGTCGAGTCTAAAAAGCAATAGGGATTCTACTTGAGATTTAATAACGTTCAAAGTATATATTGATCGATGGGTTTGGCATACCTTCTGTAGAGAAGCAACGATATTACATAACCATAACTAAAAAAACTGAAAATTTGAATTAATAGACCCACATAAAAGTTATGAGACTATCCTTCTGAATGCGAAAAAAATTCTGGATGAAAATACATAATCAAAACTATGCAAATTTAATCAAGATTTCTCAGAGATTATAGGAAGATGCAAACTATGAGAAACAACAGTGTAGGAAATGTGTAAATTCTAGCAAAGAAATTATGTTGTATATAATTAAACGAATATGGGTTGCGCGAGCTGGGATAACAATTATTTAAATCAAGGTTGCGACCTTAATTTCGTTTAATTATATAATTGTACAACTCTATAACACATGCCCATGTTGCGTGTTGTCTGTTCCATAACGACAGATTGGGATTGTTTAGTTGGAAGTTTAGTTCCACAAAGATGCTCTATACGTTCCATTTAAACAAAAGGTTATCCAAGAAACAGCAGTTACATTATGACTGAAAATTGTGTGTAGTGAGCTACAGGCCGGCTCAGTGTTTAGACGCCAAAGCAGACGTGCCCAAATTGAAGCCGAGTCCATGGCAAAGTTTTGACACTATTTGAGGAGCCCCGAATCAAGACAAACTCGGTCGAATGGATGAATACCTTTTCTAACTGAATCAATGCTTAGTTTGTATTGAAAATGTATATCAACTATGGGACTAGTGCTTATGTCCAAATAGCATCCTTGATTTAAATAAATAAATAATTAGATAGTACGTCGGCCCAAACTGGCTAAAACAAATGGTACATGGGGAGTCAGAAGATGCGGCATGCCGAATGTGCACAGAGTAATTAGAACAAGGAAATCGGCGTGTATATGCTAATTCTATTATTGGACAACACCGCGGAACACAAACTGGTGGGAAAAATAAATTCCTTCTTTCAGAAATTAAATACTGCCCCGTCGCAGAATCGTACTTCTATAGATTTTGATTTTGCACGATATCGTAAAAAGTAAATCATACTTTAGAAAATGAAAAGCGCATACATACGCTACTCAGAGCACCTTTTCTGTAGGAATAGCCACTTAATGAAGAAGCAAATCCGTTTGAGTTTTAAGCGAAACACAGTCAGCAAAAAGTACAACTTTCTATAAAAGGTAACAATACTTTTCATAAATAAGAATCACGAAAAACCAGAACACCGTTCGGATATTTAAGCGATGTGTTTACAATTAAAACCGGGCTTCAAATTATAAAAATTATCAATTTTAATTTACGACAAGCAAACATACAAATAAAGTTAGATTGCATGAAGGTGCTCCATTCACAGAGGAATGTTAGGCTAGCTAAACCAAAATATATTTTATTTGTTTCTCAACTTTGTATACGATGCGCAACTGAACAACATTATTAAATTAATAATCAACACGTAATCAGTTGTTCCGGGCAATTTGTTGAAAAATATTTTTCACCTGCGAATATTGGTTCACATTTTTGAAAAAAAATTTTTCGCTTTTAAAGAGACTTTTAATAATCACCTAAAACTGTATTGTTCGATGAGAGCTTAAATTCAATTGGATTGGTGTTAACATCAAGTTCGCAATCTTGATCTTAACAACTGTTAACACCACTGTTGCAATCAAAGATTGTTCAGTTGCATCACCTAAACAGTTGTTTCTTATTTATATACCTTGGTTGCAATTGTTTTAAACCCTCATTGTTCTTTATTTCAATTCATACATCAAGGTATAAAATCAATCTTTTTCGCTACAATGCAAAATTGGGTGAATGTTCAGTACCTACTTATTTGCAAAATAGATAAAAATGAATGCTTACGTGGGTTTGCGGTAGAAATCTAATTCGACGCAAAATAAATATATAATTTAATCTGATTTTTTAAGAAAAATGTTTTGAAAAAGGAACTGTAGCTTCTGCACGAATCTAGCGCATGCAGGATAAATTTAGTGTAACATTTTGATTTAGACATCTATGTTTCTAAGCGTGACTTCAAAGAGAAATTTCAGCTCGAAAGAAATATCTATGCAAAAGTAGACATAAGAGCATATAATTATGTATTTTATGCATTCAAAATCAATAAATAAAAAATCCAAGATATATATATATATATATATATATATATATATATATATATATATACTATATATATGTATATTTGTTAAAGTATTATTACAAGTTTAAATAACACAAAGAAAAGTAATAGATGACTACATGATATAATCACATCTTTATAAGCAAATATAAGTATATAAATAAACAAATATATATAATACATTTAATATATACATTAAATGAGGAATGTAATTCCTTATTTTCAGAATTTATATGAACAGTCCGGACCGCATATATCAATGTGAAACCTGTTAATATATAATGTCACAAGCGCAGTAGGTGAAATTTGTTTACAATTTTAGTAATTTTAGTATATATATATATATATATATATATATATATATATATATATATATATATATAGTATGTTGATTCTACATTTTATAAGGAAAAAAATAAATATCCATTAATTATAAAATTGGTTTACTTTATTTAGAATAACCATACGAAAATTCAATACGAAAATTCAATACCGCATATATCAGTCTCAAAGTAGTTAATCTATAAAGCCAAAAAGGCACTACAAGGTGAAATCTATTTTCTATTTTTTTTCGTTTTTAATTATATATATAAAATAATTAATAGGATGAAACAACCATTCTAAATAGATTAAAGTAATTCTATTCGAATATATTTTTAGTGGGATTACACTAAGAACATTTACAATATAACTTAAATTATACATGAGTTCACTAGAATTTACAAATAAAAGAATGAAACATTTCAGACCTTTAACATAAATCAAATTTACGAGATTGAAGCAATTACCAATCGAATTGTATTTATCAAGTCGACAAACAAATTAGCAAAACTGCCACCAGTCGCACGCACTGACGTGTTTCGACCTTTCACGATCATTATCAGAGTTCGATGGTAAACTGACTTGCGATGTTCAAACTGCATTGAATATATATAACTGGTCAAATACAATGCAATTGGTGCTTATTTGAAACTCGCAAACATGATTTAAATAAATGTTACAACAACTGGTGCCATCAATGTTTGTTTACTTGCAGTACACACACACACACACACACACATCACATATATATATATATATATATATATATATATATATATATATATATATTGTTTTAAACCCTTGTGGTTCTTTCTATCAATTTGTACATCAAAGTATAACATAAACCAATTTCGCTACAATGCAAGTTTGAGTAAGTGTTAGAAACCCATTTCTTAGCAAAAGACATATATTTAAAACATAATACGATATTGAAAATAAGAATTACCTGATAACCAATCAGCATTCATAGACGTCGCAAATCCGAAGCAATTCTGAATGCATAAAAATACATAATTATATGCCTCATGTCTACCTTTTCTCATAGATATTTCTTTCGGACTAAAATTTCTTTTTTAAGTCACGTTTAGGAACAAAGATGTCTAAATCAAAAAGTTTCACTAAATATATCCTGCATGCGTCAGATTCGTGCAGAAGGAACTGTTCCATTTTCGAAGCAATTTTATTTAAAAATTCAGATTAAAATAATTATTTATTTCCCGTCGAAATAGATTTCTACCGCAAACCCAAGTAAGCATATATTTTCACACAAAGTATATAATTTAAATGAAAATAACCGCTGTAATCCGACACATAATATTTTTTTCGTGCTTACTGGCGACTCATCAATAGGAGCCGGTATTACGCCCTTTAACCACTATATATTTGGTCAAAGAATGTGGAATAATAGGACGGTACAATCTCCTAGACGAATGTGTAAACCTGTAATAGTGAAGCTAACATCATCTAAAGTCAACGACAATGCGACTTCAATGCTAACTCACACTATATAATATATATACCGAGTCTGTAAAGGATACTAACACTATGGCTATTGTGTTAGTAACTGATACCTTTTATGAAATCGATGAGTACCGGATACTAACACATTGGTTTCCGAGTCGGTACATGATACCAACCTGATGGATATAAATTTATGCTAATGTTCACCCAAATTGAGAATTACAACAATTTTCGAACACCTGTTACTCCAGTTAAACCATACACTCTGGCCTTCATCGATATCAGTTATCACATTTCGCGGTAGGCATGACATCATTCAATTTAATATATTACAGTTAAATACTGTTTGTTGCGAAGAACTAATATATATGCAAGAAGTATGAATTAGATTTTGCGAACCTAGTAACAAATTAGTTCAGTTGTGACCAGAAGGATAAACCAAAGGCAGCATGAACGGAAAGTATAATCTCATGCACATTCGTTTCGTGCTTACTGGCGACTCATCAGTAGGAGCCGGTATTGCGATCCTTTAACCACTATATATTTGGTAGAAGTATGTGGAATAATAGGACGGTACAATCTCGTAGACGAATGTGTAAACCTGTGATAGTGAAGCTAACGTCATCTAAAGTCAACGACAATGCGACTTCAATGCTAACTCACACTATATAATATATACCGAGTCTGTAAAGGATACCAACACTATGGCTATTGTGTTGGTAACTGATACCTTTTTCGAAATCGATGTGTACCGGATACTAACACTATGGTTTCCGAGTCGGTACATGATACCAACCTGATGGATATAAATTTTATGCTAAGTTCACCCAAATTGAGAATTACAACAATTTCCTCAAAACTTGTTACTTTAGCATATAATTTATATCCATCAGGTTAGTATCATATACCGACTCGGAAATACATAGTGTTAAGTGCCCAAGTACTCATCGATTTCAAAAGATATCAGTTACTAACACAGTAATACATAGTGTTAGCTATCCCTTTACGAACTCTGTATATATATTATATAGTGTGAGTGAACATTGAGATCGCTATTGTCGTTGACTTTAGATTATGTTAGCTAAATCACTTACGAGGTTTACACATTCGTCTAGAGGAGATGTGTACCGTCCTGGTATTCCCATTCTTCTACCGATATATAGATGGTTAAAAGAACGTAATACCAGCTCCTACTGATGAGTCGCGAAGGAAAGCACAGAAATGTGAATGGTGCAAATGTACGCCGCTTCCCACTTTCGATCATCTGCTGCCTGTGGATCACTTCTGGTCACAACTGAACTAATTTGTTGCTGGGTTCATGAAAATCCTAATATATACTTGCATATATATATAGATCTTCAGAAACAAACAGTATTTAACTAGTATATGTGAATTGAATGATGTCATACACTGCGAAATGTGATAACTGATGATATCGATTGAGAGACCGAGAATATCATGAATTTAACTGGAAGTAACAGGTGTTCAGCGTAGTGTGTAATTCTCAATTTTTGGTGAACAGCATAGAATACTATCCATCAGGTTGGTATCATGTATCGACTCGGAAACCACTAGTGTTAGTATCGAGTACTCATCGATTTCCAAAAAGAGTATCAGTTACTAACACAATAACTATAGATGTTGAAAGCTAGCCTTTAAACGAACTCGGCATATATATTAAATAGTGTGAGTTACGCATTGAAAGTCGCATTGTCGATGACTTTAGATGTGTTAGCTTCACTATCTACAGGTTTACATTCGTCTAGAAGTACCGTCTAATTATTCCACATTCCCTACATATATATAGTGGTTAAAGAGGTAATACCAGTCCCTGCGATGAGAGTCGCTCGACGTAAGCGACAGACTATGAATGTGCATGAGATTATACTTTCCGTTCATGCTGCCTTTGGTTTATCCTTCTGGTCACAACTGAACTAATTTGTTACTAGGTTCGCAAAACCTAATACATACTTGCATATATATTAGTTCTTCGCAACAAACAGTATTTAACATAATATTTAAAAAAAAATTTTACTGACGCTTCCAATATTCAACTTCAATGAATGTTGATAAGTTATCAGGCAATTTTTATTTTCAATATCGTATTATGCTTTTGACAATATCTATTTAGCAAGATAAATGTTCATATGAATGGATGTGATTATTTCATTCAAATGAAAAAAACCTGATGACTAATGTAGATGTTACTTTTGTCTTTTTAGTACGGACAGGTCAAAGATTACTAAAAATGCTATTGGGTGTGTCATAAAGTCTGTATATTGGAGAAAGTCAAATAGGAGCAGATATAGGATCCTTGGAAGAACAGTGAAAATGTACTTCGTCCAAAATAAACAAGAAGAAATGCCACACACGCTGCCTAAATGAATAATCACCTGCGCAGCCAATGTTTCTTTAATAATATAAATGTTTACTTCCATACCACTTCCTCATGTTGTGTGGTGTCTGTTAAATTATGACAGATTGGGGATGATTAATTGGAATTTTGGGTCTAAATGGATGCCATATGTGCTGCATATAAAAGAAAAAATCTAACCAACTTACTTTAGTTTGTATATGACTAACAATTTTGTGTAGTGTGCGGCAGTGTGACTCAATAGGTAGAGAACTAGATTTCGAACCAGACGTGCCCATGTTTGAGCACTGTACGCGGATTATTCTGGTCAGTACATGATGAGTTCCCAATAAGGACGAAACCGGTCTACTGGACGAATTGCCTTTTCCACCCCATACAATGCTTTGTTTATACTGAAAAATTGATGTACTTAATCAGTCAGGTATTTATATCAAAACGGAAACCTCAATTAAATGTAATAAAGTTTTTAATTTATACTAACAAATGTATGTACTTAATTGGTCAGATGTTTATATAAAGATCTCAACCCTGCTTAAAGTAGATTTTATGACCCACATCCAACGTTCGTTTATTTATGACGTGCAAAACTGGTTAAATGCTCGTTCCAATAGTAATGGACTGTTGTTTCATAATATTTTCGACAGTTGATTACATGTTTTACTTAAGTATCTTAAGTCGTTAAACTTTAATGAAAAAGGATTGCCGTTGAAATCTGTAACCTGTTGATAATTTATTCATAATCATTAACGAAGTTTAAAAAATGCACGACACAATATAATTTCAATAGCCTCGGCTTCCGTACAAGCTTTACTTGCAGGCGTGCTAACCCGTGGTATAATGCATAGCGTATCTTTCATGTATTGATTTTGAAACCAGAGGATGATTAACGAATGTAGAATATATTCCGTAAACAAATATAGATTATTCTTTTGAAATGCGAGCTTTAATAAAATTCATTGTACCCTTCCTGTGCTCAATAAATTACCTATTCGCTGTTTCACGAAAACAAATTATATTATATACCTTCTCGAAGAGACGATGAAAATTAGTTTCAGAGAAATATGGATGTCTAAAGAAAGCTGTACTCAGAAGAACTTTATCAGAAACGATTTTTTGAAGCTGACATGTCATAAAAGATAATATATAATTGGATGATAATGCAATGGCCAAAGGCTTTAATTGTCGAATTCATAAATGGGTGACTACTGGTTTACCTTTTCAAAAAATTATGCTTATATTTACCAAAAATGCACCTGTTAAACGGAACAACTGGGGATCGATTCATGAAATCGAACAAATACTGTTATGTGTTTGTAAGTTCTGCTCAGAACGGTATGCATTTCGGACGGGCTAATTACTAAAGAAACAAATTCAAGTGTAATTTTTCTTCAGATACACAAAGCGTTTCTTAATCGATATGAATTTTTTAAATTGCATTAAAAATTACACAGTAGTGCTTTTGCTTAATCTTCCTAAGTGGTTTTATGATCGAAGAAAATTTTAATTTTAGATAGAAAAATAAACCACGTTAAAATGTTACACAGAAAATATATATGCATATAAATAAATAAATTAATCAATATATATATATATATATATATATATATATATATATATATATATATATATAAATCAATAATCAAATATTTACCAATATACATGCGCAAGTTGTCGATCAACTTACGTAGGCCGATCGACCAGATGGTTAATTACTCGAATGAATTCATTGTAACTTAAACGCCTGTTTTAAATCAACTGGTGAATACACGTCTGCTATTGCGCAACAAATCATCGAAACATCGCACCTATGTTCTCCATATTTAGCATTCAAAGTAATTACTAAATGCTAGAACAAAAGGGGGCTAGCGAAACAAATTGAAGCCGGATTTATGCAAGCAGAAGAAGCATGTACAGGCATTGAGCTTGAACTTGATGTGACGCACGCAATTGATTGGTTTCCGTTTTTCACACACTCTCTATGTTCACATATTTCTATCTTGTTTTGCTTTCCAGTTTATATATTAAGATATGTTCATTAGTAGATATTTGAGGAGATTATGCGAAAGAAATGTTTCTTGTATCTGATGAAATTTCTTTTTGTTTTTGCACACAGGAAGGGTACAATGAATATATATAACTGTCCAAACTTTTGAATAAATAGTAGACGTGTTTAAGCACTGTTTTACGTGGGGCGTGGAAAGCCCCACGTTAGTGCCAGTACAGGGCAAAATAATTTTTGATTGCACATTTGAATTTATAAGCCGTCTCGAAATTACCTCTTTCTCAGAATTCCTCACATCTACATAAGTTATGTAATTAAGCAATTGTTGAAGGTGTGATAGTTTAATATATATTTTTATCTATATTTTCGAAGGTGACCTTAAATTTTATCAAATTTCCATTGACTCTTCTCAAAACAGTTTTCATTTGTGCCCTGGTGATGACCATAATTGGTCTAAACGGCTCAGTACCTAAAACGGATAGTAGTTATCTAATTAAGTAATTGTTGAAGGTGTGATAGTTTATTAATTATATATATATATATATATATATATATATATATATATATAATCACGTTAGCTAATAAATTTCATTGGAAGTCTTAGAAAAGCGTTGTTTATTTAAAAAATCTGCCATTATTGCTACATATAATGTAAAATACAAGTATGCAATTTACGCCTACCCTGAAATTATTGGCATGATATTGAATACATTTCTTTATTTGACAGTTAATTGGTCTATTCATGCGAAAGGTAATTTTTTTACATTAAAAAACTTTTCATTGAATGTATTTCCACGCCTCAATTGGAGTGCTATATACAGAGCGCCATATTTCGAATGTTTTTCGCCTCTTCAAAAATTCGCTTTTTGGTTAAAATATCCGATGGCGGGAAACGCTGAATTCATGAGTCCTACTTCTATCTATCTGGCCGTGTTCGCATGTTGCGTGGCTATTGCGTAGTAGTGGGTCAGTGCTAATTAGGTTACGCTGGATAATGGAATGTAGAACAATTGAAAGCTCATTTTGATATTATGGCGATATTACAAACTTTAATGCCTTTTGAAGCATGCAAAAAATTACTTCATTTGTGAATTAGTAGTAATGATAACTGCCTAGTGATATTAACCTGCTTGTATTCTTTTTACAATTAATCAATAAGTTTACTATTATTGTTATACATGATGATAATAATAATATTAATATTATTAGAATTAACGGCATCATCACCAAAAAATTAATTACTATTCTCACATGATGGCTCAGAGACAAGTGAATAGCAAGCAAATTCTACATTGTTAGATTACAACAATACAGTTAGAGCATTATTAATTATTGAATTATAAGTCAGGTAGTAAACGCTTTGAAGAGTGGTAATTAGTTTAAATTGGCTGAGATTTGTCCGACTACACAAGGCTGTACTCAACCTCTGGATAACCGAGAATTTTAAAATACGCAATTGTTCGAATAATCAAACGGAATGAATATAAAGTTTTAATCACATGTCACCTTATACGAAGAATTTTCTCTTAAAAAACGCCTTCAATTGGACCCTGACTTCGACCACATTGGACAGATATGTCTGTGGTCGCAGAAACTCTCAGTTACGCTATAATTTGCCTGAAAACGCTTGAGTGGAATAAGCTTTAAAATTAGAAAATAAATAAGGTAGATAAAATAACTAATTTTGCAAGTAATTTATGGATTGTACAGAAGAGACTTCGCCACATCATTTAGCATATTTACTATCGAAATAAAGGTATAATTTATACACTCTATTAGGCGAAATGCTGAACTGCAATCATAATAATGTATGATGTTCATTTCGAAAAGATTAAGTAAACATGATTTACATGGCGCTGGAAAAAAATTCTTGGTTATACCAATGCAATGAAAATTTGCTGTCCAACACACTGTCACAAGAATTTCCTTAGAAAAAAAATCTCCAAACAGGAAAGCATCTGTGCACAAATATTCATCGTTGAATCAAATATCAATGCGTCGGTCTTCCACAATATTCAAACTCTATTATATAATTAGTTAGGACAACGCGCAAAAGGGCAATTTAGTTTTACTTTTATTGAATTGTTATCTCTTCCGGCAATCCGGGATTCAATGGGGCACTTTTTCCACCTTAATAGGAATGCGCCTGATGTACAATGGTAATGTTATTTAACGCGTCATAAATGCTGTAGTGGGTTTTTTCGATTTAACCAGTAGATTTGGTCCGGCACAAAATTATAATCGTTATAGCTAAAAATCAAATTAGAATTTGTGCAAAATGTGCAGTTTTTTTAATAATTTGTCGCAGGTCGAGGTAATACATACTTCTTATGTTTCTTAATAAAGTTAGGTAATCCATTAAGCTTTAACAAACAATTTAATACGCTTCTTTAAAGTGTGAGACATGTTTTCTATGTTAGTTTTATTTTATCCAGTGGTTGACGTCCGTTGATTGTGTTTGTAAGATGTTGTAAGATGTTGCGCGGCAGGGAATAGACTAATTATCTTTTCCTTGTTTGGCGCGACAAGGTGTTTGTATCCACTATTCACCTGATTATTCTAGATATTCCACTTCCTCTTTCGGAAGTCTCATAGAATTTACCGGAAGACTACTTATCTTTTTATCTCAATGTCGATTTCGATGCGAAGTCTTTATCTAGTTTACGATTCCGTGCTCGCAAGTTATGGGTTCACATTGCGCAAACGTTTTCCCGAATCTCCTCAGTTTCTGCATGCTTTACGTCCAAATACGCATTGTAAAGGCTAGCGTTTCGCATTTTGCAACTTTTGAATCCATCTCCTCGTTCATTTCCTTATAAGTAAAATATTAGTCTATGGGCAAAATGTATTTGGAATAGTCTAGAAATGTTGGCCTCCCCGATTTGTCAATTACATTCCGTAGACTAACTTCTCTACGATCATCTGTCACAACGTCAACATTCTCATTCTCGAGACCGGCTTCCATGTTATAAAATTTTAAAGACGCTACACAATACTGTAATTAATAAAATCAGATGAATATTTTCTTGGATTATCTGTTATCCCACAATATAACTGGAATGGCTGCTTTCATCTGGAAACAAAACAAAGTAAAAAGTAAATAAATTACATGTCTAGTATTCCGGAATCCTATATATAGAAATTTCATTTGGGAAGTATAAAGTTGCTGTAAGTTGTACAACAGGAGTTACATCTTACCCTCACACGTAGCACCGAACAAATTTATAAATTCCAAATTGAAATCTAACACGAATGAACTGCCAAAGCAGGCAAATTTGGTTGTAGATAAAGTATGTTACAATAATTATTTCAATAATATTTCTACACAACATATTTTAAAGCAACCAACAATTTATTTAAACGACCTGCCTGAATTATTATTAGTTATATTATATATGAGGTGTGTTCAACCCTTAAAGTGTAGCTACCCAAATATGTAACAATTATTAATAGATATTCCACATCAAATTTTATTCAATTTTCATCGTACATTTGCAGAAAATATTTCGGTTGGCGTGACATCGGTAATATACGTAATACATTTCATTTTTGACAGGGAGAACAGATCAAAAATCAATTTAATCACTGCCTTCACACGAAGTTCATTAGTAATTGTATGATATCCGGAGGTCGCAGGCTGTGCAACACCGAAACTGAAAAATTCCATCATTTTCCGCAACATTGAACATATTAATTATTTCTATTTAATATGAATTACTTTCTTTACTTGACTAAGACTTTAAACATCATAGATTTTTGGAATTATTTTTCAGTTTCACCGTCATTTTTAACGTGTTATTTAGTTGTACGGAAAACGGTCAGATGCTCCTCTAACGAGAGGATGGATCCAGCATGAAGTAAATAGCCCAGTCAACACTTTATTTCTTTGTTATTCTCTACTAGATGACTACACAGTCAATTGTAGCATGTACAGAATTATATAATCACGCGTGCTAACACTGAAAATGTTAAAACGGCCATATTTAGGGTAATATGTCAGAATATTGCAGAATAGTGTACCATTTTCTAGGCCTAGGGTTTTATATGATTTTCAATACAACAGCGTGACAATTTATTAAGAGCATATGCCATTTCTGAATACGCATGACAAGTTATCATATGCGGGGCTATCTCGTTGTTCAGTAAACAGATGCATTCATTAGTATAATCAAGGTTGCGATCTTGATAAAAAAGCCTGACCCATTAATTACTTACATTTTTTAGTATAAACTAAGTGTTGTATAGTGTAGGAAAGGAAATTAATCAAGTAGATGGGTTTCGTCTTTATTGGGAACTGCTTTGTGAATCTGGTGCTCTAACCACAGATCCACCCTGTCGCACAACTCGTGGAACCGATGTTCCTTTAATTATATAGATGTATTGATTAGTAAAGCTTACTTGAAGCCTAAGTCTTATAAACAACATACCCGTTTTTTCAGTGGGCTTATTCAGTCAATTACTAGGATTGCACAAATTTTACTATATCAAGGTATCCTTCGGAAAACGGACATAGGCCTGTATAAGCCTGAACTGTGAGAAGAAAATTATCAATAAATTTTGACAAATTAATGTTGTTTGATTGTTATTGAATGAGGCCAGTAAAATAATAGAAATAGTAAAAAAATGGATTCAGCTTTAAACAAGTTACACAGTAAAAACAATACCTATTGTATAACGTAATCAAAATTACCTGATCTGTGTTTTGACTAACACAGGAAGTAATCGTCAGAGCACGGTGTCAAGTTAATTAACAGAGGAAATGAAGATAATTATATGATCTTCTAATCCTCCTATGACCGTTTTATGCCGGTTTCTGTTGACGGAAGTAAAACAGTTAAATACTGTTTGATGCGAAGAACTAATATATATGCAAGTATGTATTAGGTTTTGCGAACCTAGTAACAAATTAGTTCAGTTGTGACCAGAAGGATAAACCAAAAGGCAGCATGAACGGAAAGTATAATCTCATGCACATTCGTTTCGTGCTTACTGGCGACTCATCAGTAGGAGCCGGTATTACGCCCTTTAACCACTATATATTTTGGTAGAAGAATGTGGGATAATAGGACGGTACAATCTCCTAGACAAATGTGTAAACCTGCAATAGTGAAGCTAACATCATCTAAAGTCTACGACAATGCGACTTCAACGCTAACTCACACTATATATAATATATATACCGAGTCTGTAAAGGATACTAACACTATGGCTATTGTTTTAGTAACTCATACCTTTTTTGAAATCGATGAGTACCGGATACTAACACTATGGTTTCCGAGTCGGTGCATGATACCAACCTGATGGATATAAATTTATGCTAAAGTTCACCCAAATTGAGAATTACAACAATTTCCGAACACCTGTTACTCCAGTTAAACCATGCACTCTAGCCTTCATCGATATCAGTTATCACATTTCGCGGTAAGCATGACATCATTCAATTCAATATAATACAGTTAAATACTGTTTGTTGCGAAGAACTAATATATATGCAAGTATGTATTAGGTTTTGCGAACCTAGTAACAAATAAGTTCAGTCGTGACCAGAAGGATAAACCAAAGGCAGCATGAACGGAAAGTATAATGTCATGCACATTCGTTTCGTGCTTACTGGCGACTCATCAGTAGGAGCCGGTATTACGCCCTTTAACCACTATATATTTGGTAGAAGAATGTGGAATAATAGACGGTACAATCTCCTAGACGAATGTGTAAACCTGTAATAGTGAAGCTAACATAATCTGAAGTCAACGACAATACGACTTCAATGCTAACTCACACTATATAATATATATACAGAGTCTGTAAAGGATACTAACACTATGGCTATTGTGTTAGTAACTGATACCTTTTTTGAAATCGATGAGTGCCGGATACTAACACTATGGTTTCCGAGTCGGTACATGATACCAACCTGATGGATATAAATTTATGCCAAAGTTCACCCAAATTGAGAATTACAACAATTTCCGAACACCTGTTACTCCAGTTAAACCATACACTCTGGCCTTCATCGATATCAGTTATCACATTCCGCGGTAAGCATGACATCATTCAATTCAATATATTACAGTTAAATACTGTTTGTTGCAGAGAACTAATATATATGCAAGTATGTATTAGGTTTTGCGAACCTAGTAACAAATTAGTTCAGTTGTGACCAGAAGGATAAACCAAAGCAGCATGAACGGAAAGTATAATCTCATGCACATTCGTTTCGTGCTTACTGGAGACTCATCAGTATGAGCCGGTATTACGCCCTTTAACCACTATATATTTGGTAGAAGAATGTGGAATAATAGGGCGGTACAATCTCCGAGACGAATGTGTAAACCGGTAATAGTGAAGCTAACATAATCTAAAGTCAACGACAATGCGACTTCAATGCTAACTCACACTATATAATATATATACAGAGTCAGTAAAGGATACTAACACTATGGCCATTGTGTTAGTAACTGATACCTTTTTTGAAATCGATGAGTACCGGATACTAACACTATGGTTTCCGAGTCTGTATATGATACCAACCTGATGGATATAGATTTATGCTAAAGTTCACCCAAATTGAGAATTACAACAATTTCCGAACACCTGTTACTCCAGTTAAACCATACACTCTAGCCTTCATCGATATCAGTTATCACATTTCGCGGTAAGCATGACATCATTCAATTCAATATATTACAGTTAAATACTGTTTGTTGCGAGAACTAATATATATGCAAGTATGTATTAGGTGTTGCGAACCTAGTAACAAATTAGTTCAGTTGTGACCAGAAGGATAAACCAAAGGCAGCATGAACGGAAAGTATAATCTGATGCACATTCGTTTCGTGCTTACTGGCGACTCATCAGTAGGAGCCGGTATTACGCCCTTTAACCACTATATATTTGGTAGAAGAATGTGGAATAATGGGGCGGTACAATCTCCTAGACGAATGTGTAAACCTGTAATAGTGAAGCTAACATAATCTAAAGTCAACAACAATACGACTTCAATGCTAACTCACACTATATAATATATATACCGAGTCTGTAAGGGATACTAACACTATGGCTATTGTGTTAGTAACAGATACCTTTTTTGAAATCGATGAGTACCGGATACTAACACTATGGTTTCCGAGTCGGTACATGATACCAACCTGATGGATATAAATTTATGCTAAAGTTCACCCAAATTGAGAATTATAACAATTTCCGAACACCTGTTATTCCAGTTAAACCATACACTGCGGCCTTCATCGATATCAGTTATCAAATTTCGCGGTAAGCATGACATCATTCAATTCAATATATTACAGTTAAATACTGTTTTGTTGCGAAGAACTAATATATATGCAAGTATGTATTAGGTTTTGCGAACCTAGTAACAAATAAGTTCAGTTGTGACCGGAAGGATAAACTAAAGGCAGCATGAACGGAAAGTATAATCTCATGCACATTCGTTTCGTGCTTACTGGCGACTCATCAGTAGGAGCCGGTATTACGCCTTTAACCACTATATATTTGGTAGAAGAATGTGGAATAATAGGACGGTACAATCTCCTAGACGAATGTGTAAACCTGTAATAGTGAAGTAACATAATCTAAAGTCAACGACAATACGACTTCAATGCTAACTCACACTATATAATATATATACCGAGTCTGTAAAGGATACTAACACTATGGCTATTGTGTTATTAACTGGTACTTTTTTTGAAATCGATGTGTACCGGATACTAACACTATGGTTTCCGAGTCGGTACATGATACCAACCTGATGGATATAAATTTATGCTAAAGTTCACCCAAATTGAGAATTACAGCAATTTCCGAACACCTGTTACTCCAGTTAAACCATACACTCTGGCCTTCATCTTTTTCAGTTATCACATTTCGCGGTAAGCATGACATCATTCAATTCAATATATTACAGTTAAATACTGTTTGTTGCGAAGAACTAATATATATGCAAGTATGTATTAGGTTTTTGCGAACCTAGTAACAAATTAGTTCAGTTGTGACCAGAAGGATAAACCAAAGGCAGCATGAACGGAAAGTATAATCTCATGCACATTCGTTTCGTGCTTACTGGCGACTCATCAGTATGAGCCTGTATTACGCCCTTTAACCACTATATATTTGGTAGAAGAATGTGGAATAATAGGGCGGTACAATCTCCTAGACGAATGTGTAAACCTGTAATAGTGAAGCTAACATAATCTAAAGTTAACGACAATACGACTTCAATGCTAACTCACACTATATAATATATATACAGAGTCTGTAAAGGATACTAACACTATGGCTATTGTGTTAGTAACTGATACCTTTTTTGAAATCGATGAGTACCGGATACTAACACTATGGTTTCCGAGTCGGTACATGATACCAACCTGATGGATATAAATTTATGCTACAGTTCACCCAAAATGAGAATTACAACAATTTCCGAACACCTGTTACTCCAGTTAAACCATACACTCTGCCCTTCATCGATATCAGTTATCACATTTCGCGGTAAGCATGACATCATTCAATTCAATATATTACAGTTAAATACTGTTTGTTGCGAAGAACTAATATATATGCAAGTATGTATTAGGTTTTGAGAACCTAGTAACAAATTAGTTCAGTTGTGACCAGAAGGATAAACCAAAGGCAACATGAACGGAAAGCATAATCTCATGCACATTCGTTTCGTGCTTACTGGCGACTCATCAGTAGGAGCCGGTATTACGCCCTTTAACCCCTATATATTTGGTAGAAGAATGTGGAATAATAGGACGGTACAATCTCCTAGACGAATGTGTAAGCCTGTAATAGTGAAGCTAACATAATCTAAAGTCAACGACAATACGACTTCAATGCTAACTCACTATATAATATATATACCGAGTCTGTAAAGGATACTAACACTATGGCTATTGTGTTAGTAACTGATACCTTTTTTGAAATCGGTGAGTACCGGATACTAACACTATGGTTTCCGAGTCGGTACATGATACCAACCTGATGGATATAAATTTATGCTAAAGTTCAACCAAATTGAGAATTACAACAATTTTCGAACACCTGTTACTCCAGTTAAACCATACACTCTGGCCTTCATCGGTATCAGTTATCACATTTCGCGGTAAGCATGACATCATTCAATTCAATATATTACAGTTAAATACTGTTTGTTGCGAAGAACTAATATATATGCAAGTATGTATTAGGTTTTACGAACCTAGTAACAAATTAGTTCAGTTGTGACCAGAAGGATAAACCAAAGGCAGCATGAACGGAAAGTTAAATCTCATGCACATTCGTTTCGTGCTTACTGGCGACTCATCAGTAGGAGCCGGTATTACGCCCTTTAACCACTATATATTTGGTAGAAGAATGTGGAATAATAGGGCGTTTCTTTTTGCACACACGTGTAACTGAGGTTAGTTCTGGAGTAGTGTGCGACTGGTTCAATATTGGGATTTAACGAAAATTGGATGCGCGGGTGGTGATAACAATTATTATTATCAAGGTTGCGGTCTTGATATAAACACCTGACCCATTAATTACTTACATATGTAAGTATAAATTAAGAATTGTATAGTGTAGAAAAGGCAATTCATCCAGTAGACCGGCTTCGTCCTTATTGGGGACTCATCATGAACTGGCCAGAAATGGCCGCGGATAGGGCTCGAACCTGGACACGTCTGCTTCGGAATATGGTGCTCTGACCACAATTTTTATTTTTTCTAAACTAAAAACAAAAAATAAGTAAAAATTAAAGTTACTGCATTGTTGTCAAGTGCGACATGCTAATAAACTTCTTACGTATTTCTTTGTCGACGGCACTGATAATCGGCCGAACACCAAAAACTGGAGTGAACGAGGCATATTGATGTTTTACTTAAGTTATATTCCTGAGTTGACAGAGTATTTAAATTATTACACAAATATATAGTTAATAAAGAGCAAGAAACCAATGCATTTCAAAAGATCGCTTAAGCGTTCATTTTCAAATAAATAAGAAAATCTATTTGGCAAAAAGTTCCTATAATCTAGTCCTGATATATAGCTTGTTATTGCTAGACGTGTTTCGGTGAGTAAATGTCTAAATCCAAAGATAATGCTTTAAATCCGGTGTAGAAACGTTAGGTCAGAGTGTTAGATTCGCAAGCATGACAAGAGAAGGTATAATAGATTATAGAGAAAGAATACGAACTGCATTTGTGTTTGTGCAGGTGAAGTTTTTTGTTGTTGCATAATCGCTGCTTTGTTGTAGGACAGATTAACTGTCACAGTAACTCGCATAAAAGCTTGTGTTTTCAAAATAATGTCACAATGCATTGGTTTGCCTATGAAAGACTAAATATTCCCATTCTAATCGTCCATTAACCTGATTAATATTTTTTTTCTCTTCACGAAACAAAATTATACCTTTTTAATCATGTATGAGGCTTTGAAATAAGCATCGAATTTTACGACTCACACCAAATATAAAAATATCGTCAGTTTCACATTCTGACATGTTACTAACATCCTGGATGATCAGTAACGCTAGATGAAAGACCGAATCAGAGTGACTGGACTGAAGTGATGCTATTAATTAAAAATTCTAAGATAGCAGTATAATCACATGTAGATATATTAAGATGAAATTTAATGTCAGCTAAGTAATTTAAATACAGATTAAAAGTATATTAACACTTTGAAATTATTTTCAATCCCTGATTATGCCATTAGTGATGACGATCATAAATTTGTTAAATAAGTGATGAATATATAAATTTCTAGATTGTATCAAACACATTTGGTTAGTATTTAGTGTTCTGAAGCATCTATTATTTGAAATAAATTTTAATAATGAAAATAATTTATATTGCTGGTAATATTTTTTACGCCAATTATATGCATTGGAAAATCAATATAACACAACCCATTGCTTTTGTTTAGTTACTGCTAGCATAACAAGGATTTGAACTTGCGGATTGGTTTTATTTATTCTCGCTTTATCTCTGTTTTAATATGTTACGTGTAAGTAAATAAATAAATATTAAAAAAAACGCGGATGATGTCTTGAATTCTTAAACAACGTTAATACTAACCTTTGTAAATGAGGTACAATCTAATCTTCGGTGACTGGCAGTCGTCACATTGATAACTAACATGGGCAGTGATCGTGGGTTGTCGCTTTGCACTATCAGTTTCGCAAAGATTCGATTGATACCACCATCTTCGTGCCTCATTTACAGTGGATAGTGTGATCAATGTTAAAGCCTTAGGATGAGATGGATGTAACATCACCCAGTCACCACAAAGACGAACACCATGCGCGCTTCGAAATGGAGGTCAATCGGATATTTGCGAAATTGATAGTGCAAAGCGACAACCCAAGATCGCCAATCGTGGTAATTATCAATGTGACGCCCGTACTGTGCAATCCTTAAAAACATATTTTTTAAATAATTAAAATTATCAATTACTTCAACAATCACCAAAATTGTGAACGAAAATAAATACATCTTGTCGCAAAAAGGACGATACTATCATCCATAAAAGGCACCTATGCCAGTTTTCTTGTGAAAAGCTACTCATTTCTGGCTATCATTTTGCTTTATGATCAATGAGTTTTTCATGCGTGTTACCATGATAACATGCATATTACTGGACATTAATAAGCAAGAATCAAACGTTTACATTTAATTTACGCATATTACAGTCTATCTACCAATAATCGTGCTCGTTTTCTTGCCTAGCTACCAATTTGATATAAATACACCTTCCTGCATACTTTGTTAACACCGTCATCATAAACAACGTTAATTTTAGAAAGAAAAAAAAATAAAAGTAGCATAATCTATTTTTTAAAAGGTGTTTAAAATAGTTTATCTCCGCACCTTCTCGATCACTGGGCAAATATTTAGCCTGACACAAGTGGTAGTTTTTCTTGCCGCATTTTACTGACAAATTAATTTTGCTAAAAGATCGAACCAAATTATCACGAGAAATTAAAGCATTTCATTGTTACAGCTTTTGTGCAGCTTTTATTTCTTATTATTTTATTGTGTTTGATGCCTCTCGTGATTTAAAGCATTATTGGACTATAGTTTATGTAATTATTTTGCATAAAGGATATAAGCAGAAATACAGAAAATAATCTACCTCGTGTCAAACATGCAGAATTCATTATTTTCACGAAATTTAGGAATAGAAATTAAATTTTGCTGCCATGAAATGCAGTAAAATCAGAGACACCAAATTGGAATAGGTATAAGGATACGTATTGACATAATAACAACATATATTTGATTAGAACATAGTCTACTCTGGCACTAGTTTAATATTATACGTAAAACATTGTTAATGCTTTATTTGAATGAGATTGATATTTGTGAGAATTTTATGTGAACCATAATTTTGCTAGTAAAACAACAGGATAATTATTATACACGTTTAAGAAAACAGATTTGAATTTAAAATAGGTGGAAGGAAGTCTTCTTGACGAGTTTAAAATATTTTAAATTTAATCGATACTTTACTGTTACTGTGTAAATTTAATCGATACTTTACTGTTACTGTGTAAATTTAATCGATACTTTACTGTTACTGTGTAAATTTAATCGATACTTTACTGTTACTGTGTAAATTTAATCGATACTTTACTGTTACTGTGTAAATTTAATCGATACTTTACTGTTACTGTGTAAATTTAATCGATACTTTACTGTTACTGTGTAAATTTAATCGATACTTTACTGTTACTGTGTAAATTTAATCGATACTTTACTGTTACTGTGTAAATTTAATCGATACTTTACTGTTACTGTGTAAATTTAATCGATACTTTACTGTTACTGTGTAAACTTAGTTCATAATACACAATTGCAATAGACCTATATTGGAGAATGAACTTTTACCGTTATTCCAGGCCGACAACTTTGTTTCACTATCTTTCATGCTGAACAAACAGATTCTCGTAATGAATTTGTAGTTTATGCTTACGCTATTTTTTATTTAATTAGAAAGTCATTAATTGCAAATGTATAGATAGATCTTGAATAGTCGCGTGTGCGCGATGTTGTCGGGAAAAAACACAGATAGGCAACTGGGAATGGTAGTGCAAGAAATGTTGCAAAAATAACACATAAAAATACAATTTTGCATACGTGAGTAGGTAGATTCTGTTATCGTCGTGTTTCGCCTTACTGCGAAATGAAATTTCAGTAGAGCTAAAGTGTTGGGAAGCCTAACTTTTGTATAAACTTCTACAGTTCCAAAAGCCATAAAGCTTATCTTTGTAGCTAGAAACGATCAAAGTTGTTATTGCTAGGATTTTTAGTAGGAAAAGTTAGAGATTTTTGGTCAAATAAAAGCAGGCATAGATAATTTTGAAAATGTTTTCTGTTAATTCATTGCCTATAGCTCATTGATTTCATCAGCATAGGCAGAAATTGCAGCATTATTACAAGAAGCACAACATGCAGCCTTAGAAGTATACAATGTGAGGTTAAAAATATCCCAAACCCTAAATGGTGCACAGATTAAAGTGCTTATTGGAATGTATATCAACGGATGATAAAATATTTAACTTAAATTTAAAAATATGATAGCTCAGGTGGTGGTAATCCTTCTTCAAATCAAGTTTTCAAGCATGAAATAAACAGAAATTCCATTTTTCATGATCATTAACAGAGTACGACGGCAAGCTGACTAGCGAGGATTAAGTGGCATTGCATATATATGGAAGCCAAAATGAGATATGGGGCTCTTACATCTGGTAGTCCGGCATACATAGTACTTGACTAGACATGTCGCCCTCACAGTTTTTATGCAGTCACGTGCGCTAACTATTTTCAGCTTTCGCCACACACACATGCATAGACAATACAATAAAACAATAATGGATTGCTGCGTTTAAAATAAAGTTTGCGAGCTTGAAATAAACACCAATCTAATTGTATTTAACCATTCGTCGATACACATAGCAAAACTACCGCCATATACACGCACTGGCGCGTTTCAACTTTCCATGGTAATCCGAGTACGACGGTAAATTTTCTATCGCGGATCAAACCGCATTGTATTTATATGGAAATAAAAATTAGACCCTCGGTAGCTAGTTTTCTGTCGTACTCTAATGATGAAGGTCAATGCGTGTCAGTGCGTGTGACCGGTGGCAGTTTTCTTCTTTTTTTTAGTTCGACGACTGGTTAAATGCTATAGGGTTGGTGTTTACTTCAAGCTCGCACACTTGTTTAACGAACTCCAATTTAATGTTAACAACTAATATTTGCTGGTTGGTGCAGTGTCGTACAATTTGAAAACTAATACTAGCCATGCGCCGTAATTCAATTATAAAAAGATAAGGGAACTGATGAAATAGAAGAAACGAGCTTTAACGCGGACAAATATCTGTAATGGTAAAAAATCCTATTCTTGGTGGAATACGGCGAGAGGAAGAAGCAGACTTTGCTTAATGCGTGTAGATATCCACTTTGTCCTGTAATAAGACGAGCAAATTAAACCTATTTGACTCCAGAAAATATAAAAAATAACATAAAATATTAATGATTTACTAAAGATTTCCATTGAGTCTAGGATTGTTTAAAAGCATTGTGGAAGGATATAAGCTAGATGGAATATGTCAGTTTTCATCGACAAATTTGAACTTCCCATCGGCTAATCTCTATAACCTTAAGTTAAAAATATTTTTCTAGAAGTTATCATACTAAGAGAAATGCCTGGAATTAGTGAATGTTTTAATGTTTGAAATATGGGGCTTTTTAATTAACACTCATAGCACTTGTTTATATAAAATTGTTTTTAAACATTTTATAATAAATTCATGTTCATATGAAAGACGCACAAAAAATCTAACATCTTTAAGACTAAAGGATTAAAAATCTGAGTAAGCGCATTACTCTTATACATATATATAAATCAGAAAAATTATTATTTATTTATGAAGCCCTTGCAAGTTATATTGTATCATTATTCGGCTAATTAAATTCTTCCCAGGTTTGCTTTAATAGACTAATACTCCCCATTCCATCTTTTTTTATGACATTTTCATTCTCTAAATGTAAACTTATTCCATAAAATTACCAAGCACTCACTGAAATTTAATTTGCAAGTTTACATATCTTGAAAGCCGCGTCAATAAACCAAAGACAATATATGAGATGAATATGAAAATTGCATAATCTAGGGTAACATCATCAAACTTTGTCAATAATTGATGAACGCAAACAGCTTATTCTGTCCTAAAGACTTTGTTAAAAATTTATCCTTACTTATGGTTCTTTTTAAGCTAGTGAAATATTTTCTTTTAAAGTCAAAGATCATAGAAGATTAAATAGTGTTTGTTGCGGAGAATTAATATATATGCAAGTATGTATTAGGTGTTGCGAAACTAGTAACAAATTAGTTCAATTGTGACCAGAAGGATAAACCAAAGGCAGCATGAACAGAAAGTATAACCTCTTCCACAGTCGTTTCGTGCTGACTGGCGACTCACCAGTAGTAGCCGGTATTACACCCTTTAACCATTATATATTTGGGTGAGGAATGTGGCATAATAGTAAGATAAAAACTTGTATACGAATGTGTAAATTTGCAGTAGTGAAGCCAATGTCATATAAAGTCTCAACAGTGCGACTTCAAATTATACTTTCTGTTCATGCTGTCTTTGGTTTATTCTTCTGGTCAGAACTGAACATATTTTTTACTAGATTCGCAACACCTAATAAATACTATCATAGAAGCTTACCTGGATTTGACCACCGTTTTTCAGAAACATATTCAATATAGGTTACCTTCAAAGAATTAGCAACGCTAAATTCCGTAGACTTTTATTTGGATCAGCCAACAAATAATTTTGGATAGACGAAACACAATGCTCTATCACCTGCGCTGGCTTGGTTACGTTTTCGATAAAACTTTAAATTGATTACACATTAGAACAATGTTCTCTCAGCCAGCTCCACACTCGTGTAAGACACATGTTCGACAGACATTTTTATAGCACGCATAGCTAAAATCAACTTCTGATAATACACGAACCATTTGTTTAACAAGATTTGGATCTGCGCGCATAAGGGCCGTTGGTTCGACCCCCTGTGCTGTATGGCATCGAAACGAGTTTAGTGAAATCATATTGCATAGTTTTACTAAAATAATATTGTGTTAACCTTTTTTTGTAGTTGAACAGTGTGAAAGGCACGTTTTAGTTGCGTTAAAGAAGCGATGCAGTGAAAACTGCAGGGAAACTGTGTTACGTAGACCTTATTTCACTAGACTAAACTATGGTACGGTTCCGTGCGCATAAGTGCTCGTGTTTCGACTCTCTGTGCAATAAGGCATCGAATCGAGTTTGATGGAATTTACTTGGTATAGTTTTAGCAAAATCATATTTTGTTAATCTTTTTTTCTTTGTTAGACAGTTTTAACAGTAATGTTTGATCGTGGTTATAAAGAGATAGAGTGGAAACCGGAAGGAAGCCATATTACGGATACCGTCTTTCATTCGACTTATGCAGGCGTAAATTGTGTTGTGTCTCCTTTTTGTATATTACCTGAGAAAATATCTGCGTTTTAACTAGATTCTACTTTCATAAATCACTTTCATCAACCATTTAAAAGAAAATATTTATGTCATTATTACTATAATAATAATAATAATAATAATAATAATAATAATAATAATAATAATAATAATAAT